>JAXISO010000145.1:0-107336 GCA_036785465.1 Colletotrichum agaves
TTTATATCCTACTCTTTTTATTAAGTATTTAATTTATAAATTACTTAGAAATTAAAAAATAATAAAATATACTTAGAAAGTTAAAACTTATGGGTAAATACTATTAGAATATTATTATAAGGTTTTTTTATTATAATATAAGTACTATAATAAGAAGAACTCTTATTAAATTAATATATAGACTTTATATAGAAATAATAAGTGTATAGTATATCTATTAATAAGGATTAGGATTCTATAAAATTTAAAAGGGCTTAATACTCTGAATTCTTAGTTTTAATTCTTTAAGACTTAGACTTTTAAATATAACTTAATATAATATTAGTATTATAAAGGAATTAGGAAGTATAATTAATAGATCCCTAACCTAGGACTAACTACTTACTTATACTAGGTCTTAAGAATAAGACCTTTAGAGGGGAGACTTAATATTATAATTTATAAGGTATAACTAGTGAGGAAGCCCCTATAAGAATACTAGGTAACTAAGATAATACTTTATATATAGAACTATGGGAATATTTAGGACTTACTTAGTATAGAAGAACTATAGTATAGGTTATATGATGATAAGAAAGGATTAATGTTTAATGAGTGGTCCTAGGGATAGGATAAGGGTATAGACTAATATACTAAGGGTGGTTCTCCCTTATAAATTAATAACTAGATATTGGTCCTAGTAATAAGAGAATTATCTTAGACTTATATATAATATAGGCTTAGGTTTACTCTAAGACTATACTTTTATAGTTCTTTAATAATTAACTTTATAATTATCCCTTAGGATATTTTTAGCCTCTTCTTATACTATGGAAACCTTAAGATGACTATAACTAATTACTAGAGTCACCTGCTCTTTGAGATCTTGTCTAGTAAGCCCCAGTACTGTTTAGCTAGTGTTAACCCTTAGCTTTTATTAGTAGAACCCTACTATTAAATAGACTGGTTATAATAACTCTTTAGGCTAAATAAGCCTAGGCTTAGCCCTTTATATATTTAGAATTTACTTCTTATTTACTATATAAATAATAATAAGGTTAAGTATAGCTCCCTATTAGTGAATTACCTAATTAGTAAGTTAAGCTCTTAGAATAAATAAGAGCTATTAAATAATATAATAAATAATATAATAAAGGGAATTAATACCCCTTATAAGATTCCTATAGGAGGCTCTCCTATAAATAAACTACTCTAGTAGTAATTAAAATACTTTATTAATTCTCTCTACTAGAGAATTATAAAGTTAATAAATAAGTTAATAAGAAGGAATATTACTACCTTAGTAAGCTACTTAGTACTTCCCTAAGTACTTATATTTATTACTCTCCCTATAATAGAGAATACTCTAGCCTTAATACTAGTTATAATTCCTATTATGTAAGTGGCTAAATACTTTACTTCCCCCTTAGTAGTTATTTACTACTAAAAGCCCTTATTCCTCCTATTAAAGTTCTTAAGTAAATAAAGGGAGTACTAAATTTAGGTTTAGTAAATAAAAACTAAGTTTAAAATTAATAAATACTTTTATAATAATAATTTTAAATATTAGTACTTAATTAATACTTATTTAAATATTAGTCCCTAGTAAATAATTAAAACTTTCTATATAATAGGGGGTTTAAATAGTACTTATAATTTAAATATATTTATAATATACTTAAATTAAATATACTTAGATTTAAATAACTAGTCTTAAGTAGTAGCTTAATTATAGGGGCTCTAGTAGAAGAATAATAAGAGACTTACTACTTTTTTTCCTTATTTTAAGAAGACTTTAATAGAGACTAATAAATATAATTAATTAGATATAGTTTAGATTTCCCTCTTAAAGACTACCCTAGTACCTTATTTAAAGGAGTTCTTAATTATTATAGAGCTCCCTATAAAGTATAATAAATAATTTATAAAGGTCTAGGATATTATATAAAAGTTTAAATATATAAAAGGACTAATTAATTATTACTTAGTACCTTATTATAAAACTATTAATTATAATACTAATAAGGATATTATAATAACTAGCTTTATAATTAAGTAGTATAATTACTAGGGCTTTATAGGGTCCCTCTTCTTTATTAATAGTAACTTAAAGTATTAAAAAGACCTTTATAGGTACTATAATTATAATAAAGTGGGCTATATTTAGTGGAATTATTTAAATTAAAAGAAGAATACCTCTATAAGAGTTTTAAAGGTTAAATTACCTATAGGTAATATAGATAAGGACCTAGGGAGTAATAGTAACCCCTTAAGTAATAAGGAGTTAGGAAAAGAGTAACTTTAGTATAAAATTAGGTACTAGGGCTAACTTAAGTAGAAGTCTAAGAATAGAGAGAGTAATAAAAGTAGGAATAAAAGAGTAATTAGTAATTAATTACTATTTAAATAAGAATTAATAAAGGCTATACTATTTATATACTAGTTAATACTAGTTATAATATATATATTATTATTAATACCTCTCTTATAAAGAGACTCTACTTATTACTTATTAATAAAAGGAAGAGGAAAATAAGGGGGTATATTACTAAATTATTATTTAATAATACTTAGGGGATTACTATTTTAATTCTAGAGGTTAATAAGTATATATAGAAGGTCTATACTTATATAATTAAAGGCTTCTATTCTCTCTTATATTTTAGTAGGCCTTAAATAAAGAATAACTAGGTAATTTATAATACTAGGGCTTAATAAATAACTTATAGGAAAGTAGGTATAATAATTTATTTAGAGTACTAGGAGGAACTTATAAGTCTTTAAGAGATTTAATTAGCCTATTTACTGGGGGTAAACTCTTTTACCTTCCTATACTAATATATAGCTAAAGCTAGTAAGGAGATACCTACTACTTACTAGGTAATATTTATAAGCCTAAAGAATATTAAGAAGGCCCTAGTATTAAAGAAGCCTATTAACTCTAGGGATTATATATTAGTATATATTCTTAAGGAGTTCCCTGATTTATTCTAATTTAATATAGTTTATTAGTTATTCCCTATTTACCTTAGTATAAATTATAAAATCCCCTTAGTTCTAAATAAGAAGAGCTATATACTAGAGCTCCCCTAGGGGCTATTATATAATATATTAAGAGAGGAGTTTTTTATATTAAAAAAGACTTTAGAGGACTTATTAAATAAGGGCTTTATTAAAGTTAGTAGTTCTACTATAGGGGCCCTAGTACTCTTTATTAGGAAGCTAGGAGGAGGGATTTATTTCTATGTGGATTATTAAGCCCTAAATACTATTACTAAGAAAGATTAATATTTATTACTCTTAATTTTAGAGACTCTCTAGAGAGTAGTTACTATAAAATAGTATACTAAGCTTAATATAATTATAGTTTTCTATAAGATTAGGATTAATAAAGTTAATTAGGAAAAAATAACTTTTTAAATAAAGTATAGGTTATTTAAATAGGTAGTTTACCTTTTTAGCCTTACTAGGGTACTTATTACTTTCTAATAATATATTAATACCTACCTCTATTAATTCCTAGATAATTTTATTATAATTTATATAAATAATATTTTAATTTATTTTAGTAGGTCCTAGAGTAATTATAAGAATAAGGTCTATTAAGTACTTAGTTACTTTTTAGTTACTAGGTTATAATTAGACCCTAAAAAGTATAAATTCTTTATTATTAAAGTTAAGTATATAGGCTTTATAGTAATTATAGGAGAGGGTATTTCTTATAATCCTAAGAAATTAATTATAATTATTAATTAACTCCCCCTAGTAATTCTTAAAGGGGTTTAAAATTTCCTTAAGTTTACTAATTATTATAAGGTTTTTATACTTTAATATAATATAATTATAGAGTTATTAATAAGGTTAATAAAGAAGAATACTCCTTTTAAGTAGGTATTAAAATAATAATAGGTATTTTAGGAACTAAAGTGGCTCTTTATAATAGAATTAGTGCTCTACTAGTTTAACTTAAATACCCTAATAATAGTAGAAATGGATTATTTTAGCTTTATATTAAGAGGTATATTAACCTAGGAAAATAAATAAGGTACTAAGTACTTAGTAGCCTTTTATTTATAATACTTCTCCCCTATTAAGTATAATTACTCTATTTATAATAAGGAATTTTTAATAGTATTATTCTACTTAAGAGTATAGAGAGTAAAATTAGGGAGTACTAGGAGATTTAAAGTACTTATAAATTATAAGAGTTTTAAGTACTTTATAAAGAAGTAATACCTTATAGAAAAGTAGAATTAGTAAACTAAGGAGTTAATTAAGTATAATTTCTATTTTAAATACTAATTTAGTACTTAAGTAATAGTCCCTAATATTCTCTTATATTAAAAGTAGAATACCCCTAAGAACTAGAATAATAATTAATAATAGGGGTAGGTAATTTAAATTATCCCTAATAATACTTAATCTAGTAAGCCCTAGGTGGGCTATATAGGAGTTAATAATACTTAGATTTTTAATAATAGGCCTAACCTTTAGGAACTTTAGAATTATATTATAAAGAAGAATACTTAATACTAATAAGTTTATATAATTATTTACTAGGGGAATTATAGTCTCCTACTAGACCTCTACTTTAAAGTATAAATTATAAAATATAAGATAAATACTTTAGGTAAGCTAGTATTTTAGGGGAGGCTATAAGTTCTTAGTAATAATAATATAGACTACCCCTTAAATAAACTTAGAATAAAGTTAATATAGGAATCCTATAACTCTAGTATTATAGGTTACTTAGGGAGGAATAGTACTCTAGAGATTATAAGTAGAAGATTCTATTAATTAGGGTAGTTCTAAATAGTGTGGTAATTTATAAGAAATTATAATATATATAGAGGAGTTTATATTTAGAGGTAAGCTAAGAGGGGTTTTTTAAAGCCCCTCCTAGTGCCTAATTAATTATATTTTAACCTCTTTATAGACTTTATTATTAACCTTTCTCTAATAAAGGGGAGAAAGAATTATTATTTATAAATTATTATAGATTACTTAAGTAAGTCCCTAATCTTAAAGGAGATAAATATAATAGAGACTAAAATTTATACTTAGTAGTTCCTTATTTATTACTACTACTTCTATAGAATACTATAATTTATTATTAATAATAGGAGGTTAAATTAGGTAAACTACTTTTAAAAGGAGTTCTATAAACTAATAAGTATAACCCACCTACTAAGTACTAGGTACTACTTATAAATAAATAGTAGTATAAAGTAATATAATTAGGAAATTTAAGTTATACTAAGGGCTTTTATTTACTAGTCCTAGAATAATTAAGGGGACCTACTACCTATTATTTAATTAGTACTCTATAATTAATAGTATAACTTTATTAAAATAATACTTTTTTTTATAAAGTATAAATACTATATTAATTTAATTTTAGTAATAGAGGAGATTATTAAAGTATTCTCTAGTAGAGAGGTAGTAGTTTAATAATTAATTAACTAAATTAAATTAGTTATAGAGTTTATTTATATAGAGATAGTATTTATATAATAGAGAATTAAGAACTAAATTAATAAAAAATAGTTATTAGTAAAGAGGTACTAAGTAGGTAATAAAATATAATTAAATATAATTAATTATAAGTCCCTATAATTAAGTAAAAAGCTCTCCTAGTTATATTATAAGTATAAGGTAGTATAAATAATATCCCCCCTTATAATAAAACTTAATATACTAAGCTTTATATACTTAAAGTTCTATATAGACCTCCTCTAAAGAACTACTAATAACCCCCTACCTAGGTAAATTATAATAAATATATAACTACCTCTTATTATAAATAATAATAATAAGGCTAAATAAGAGGTTAAGAATATTCTAATAATAAAGTCCCACTAGGTAAATAGAGAGTAGTAGAGGGAGGCCCTTATAAAGTAAGTTAAGTATATAGACTTAATATGGGAGCTAGTAACTATAGTAGTAGAGATAGTAGCCTTAGAGTAATTTAAGGAGAGGTATAGGAATATTATATTAAATAATAATAACCTAGTAATTACCCCCCCTAGAATAGGAGGGGGGGGAGGGGGGTAATATTATAGGCTATACCCGGATAATATTAGCCCGGGCTTTACCCATACTTACTTACCTAGTCCCCACCTAGTGCTCCTCTAGTGGGCCCCCACTGGGCCCCTTATGTGCAAACTTTTCATCCATTATGGGAAACTTCCCTTTTCCCTCCTTAGTTCTAAATAAATAGTATTTTATATACTCTTTAGGCTAAACAAGCCCAGGCCCAGCCCTTCACAATAAATAAGAGTATAATAAAATATTATTTATATTATGGATTTATATAAGAGTAATAAGTAGTATTAATTAATTATAAAATTTAGAGAGATTTTTAATTATTTCTTTAATAATAATAAATAGTAATTATATAACTTAGTAAGTATTTATTATTATTAATATAAAGAAGAATAATACTCCTATAATAAAAAAGAGGCTATTTAGAACTTATAAGAATATTTATAGGGGTATACTAAGTAGGTATTAATAACTCCTAAAGGGGTATATTAAATTTAGGGGGTACTTATTTAAAGAATAATTAGTTTATGATTTATAGTTATAAGGCTTATAAGTCTTATATCTCTACGCGAAAATCGCGTAGTTCTATAGTAATAATAATATAATAAAGAGATTACTAATTTCAATAGTGTAGTAGTAAAGGGTAGCTGGAGCCGCCCACTAATTAAATACACTCCCCTAGATTAGACCCTCCTAGGGCCTAATTTACTAAAAGAATTATATATTTCTAAGTATAGTAGTAATTCTATATATATATATAAGAATAGATTTAAGTATATAATTCTTATTACTTTTATTAAAATCCTTTTAATAAGTAGGAAAGTATTATATTATTTATAGAATCTCCTATAAGCTCTAAGGCCTCTTTAAAAAATTATAATAATACTTATATAAGTCTAAAGGCCTTAAGTTTCTTATAATTATAATAGGGTAATTTTAAACTTTTCCTTATTAGTACTTAAGGTAGCTATTTAGTATTCCTTCTATATATAATAAGGTAATTATTTAGCTTTTTCCCTATTAGACTTTATATAATTTATAATTAAAGGTTTTATTACTTTTATATTACTAAGTAATTTAATCTATAATCTCCTATTTTAACTATTAATTTAAAGAGTCTCTAATAATATAATAATAGTTTTAGAAAATATAAAGATATAATTAATAGACTAGGTAATATAGGAGATTAGTCTTATAAATACTCTTAGTAATTCCTCTCTACTTAAGAGTCTTAATATACTTAAGAGACTTTAATTTTTTATAAGAGCCTAAAAAGTATTAAAGAGATATTAACTCTAGGTTATATATTATAAGTTATTATAGTCTTTCTACTAAAGTAAATCAATAGTAGAATAATAGAGACTATAAGAATAATAATAGAAAGACTACTAAAGTAAATAATAATATATATAATATAAAGATAATAACTCAGTTAAATTAATAGTCTAAAACTAGGAATAATAGCCTCTTTATATTCCCTGGGATCTAGTGAATCCTACTATTTCTTCTAATAATATTAATAGAAAGCTTATAATATTTACCCCTCCCTAAAAGGGTAATTAGCCTAATTAATTACTTAATTCTAATTATAAGGTACTTATCTCTATATTCTTTTTATATTCCTTAGTATACTTATATAGCTTTACTTAGAGAATTTAAAAATATTACTAATATTAATATAACTAACTTTAGTAAGTTAGGTGGGAAAATTATTAGTAGTACTATACTTAAGAGTCTTCTTTAAATTACTTATAGTCTTATAAAGAGTAGTAATTTTAGTATAAAGAAATATAGTCTTAGTATTAATATAATAGGTAATTATACTAATATATAAAAATAAGGAGCTTTAAGTAATTAGGTTAGTCTTAAATATAATAAGATAATTATTAGTATTAGAGTTATTAGTATTCTTAATTTTCTTAAGTCTCTTTATAATATTATTATAAATTCCTCTAGTAATCTTATTAAAGTCCAAGGTAATACTACTAATATAAGAAGAAATATTCTTAACTTTACCTCTTATAGCCTAAATTTAATAATAAGTAATAGGATTAATAATTATAATATTATTAATTATAATAAGGGGAATAATTGAAATATAATTAATATGATTTATAGTAATAAGGAGAGTAGTAATAAGATTATTAATATAATTACTTTTAATAATATGGATACTCTCGAAAATAAATAAATTCCTTAGTTATAGTATTAAGGATCTTATTATATAAGTAAGGCTTTATAGGGAATCTATTATATTCTCCTACTTATACTATAATTTATATATTATTATTATAATTAATACTAAATTTATCAATTTTAGTATTAATACTAATAGAGGTAAGTATTATAATATTACTCTTAAATTCACTTAATATATACTAAAAGTCTTTAGAATCTAGGTAGTTTCACTAGTAGAGAATAAAACTATATACTATATTCTATATTATTAAATTAAATACTAAAAGTAAATCTACTATTATATTATAAAATTTCTTAAATGTTAGGGGTAATCTCTCTTAGGTTTAAATTAAATAAGAGAACTTATTAATTATAAAATAGAAAAAAGAAAATAAAGATTATACTACTAAATACTATAATTTTTCTATTAAAGTAAATTAATAGTAGAGTAATAGAGACTATAAGAATACTAATAGAAAAACTACTAAAATAAATAATAATATATATAATAAGGGTAATAACTTACTTAAATTAATAATTTAAAACTAGGAATAATAGCCTCCTTATATTCCCTGGGATTCTATGGATCCTACCATTCCTTCCAATGATATTAACGGAAAAAAATGTGATACTATAATACAAGACTCACAAGTCTTATAACTACAATTGCAAATTAACTATTATATAAATAAGCGCCCCCTGAATCTAACACCAAGACTATATCCTAAAGATTCCTTGTCATATTTTTAACATCCTCATTCTAAATACAAGCCAATCCGGCTTATCAAACCTAGATAGATTCAGGCACATGCCGAGGGCCTGTGATTCCAGCAACGCCTACAAATGCGACTTACACCCAGCAAGTCTCGACCCCATTTTGTGAGGTGTTTGTGATTGCTCGTTCCAACAAACCGCGGCAAATGTGGTAAGACAAGAACATCTTCAGTCAATGCTGTTGTCCGTCACCTTTGACTTCATATACTTAAAGTGCAAACCATCACATCATCACGATGAAAGCTTGTCCGTCACATGATCGGGCTTGGACACGGGGTAGTTGCATGACTCAAGTTACATAGATAAGAGAGATATGTGCGGGGTTGATACACTGGATACCAAGATACGCCGACTATCGGGGGACGATATCCCGGGCTACGGACCCCTCATTTCCATTTCCCACCGGGTTGCTCATTGGCCACCCACCGACCAGCTCAACGGCATCGGACAGACTTTTGCGCCTCACAATTGAGCCGACCGTTGCGAGTTTAATACTGGTCTGTCGCTCGAAAGGCGCATCTTTTTTGTGACAAAGTCCCTCTGTGAAAGCGATCTCGATGCCTGCCCAAACACCTGGCAAGCAACGGTCAGCGAACGCGTCAGTCCACACATGACCTCATCGATCACAGGGTAGGATACTGACAGAAACCCGTAGTTGCAACACCTGCAGGCGTCGCAAGGTGAAATGTTCGGGCGAGCAGCCTTGTCGCAACTGCGTCAGGAATAAACTTGATTGCGAATTTGGCGCAGGACGGCAGCGGTACTCAGAAGCGTGAGTGAGCATTGAACAATCATTAGTTGCCGAGACCGCCTCGGCTAACCTTCCCCACAAGATATGTCCAAGAGCTGAGGGCAACAGTGACGCGTTATGAGTCCCAACTAAGAGGTAAGAAGACATTGATCCCGTCTCCTTTCGTCTTTGGGTTTATAACTTGATGTCACGGAGAGTTATCTAATCACATGCTTTCATAGAACTCAAGTCGGCAACGCCAGCACCAGCACCGGGTGGTGTCTCAGTCGCCTTAGAGAACACTCTGGGCATTGCTCCTACAGAGCCGACAGGGGAAGTACCGCCACCGCCAAGTTATTGTGAGCATACTCAAGTCTCCTCATCAGAGCATGCGAGCTTACACACCACAGCCTCAATAGAACGCGCTCCTGGTCCACTGTTCGAACAGCGCGTGCGGAACCTATTTCATGAGAACTCTGGAAGGGACACAGCACAACGGTCTCCAGAACATGATTCTCCGGGAATGCCGATGCACGATGAACAACAGGACGCCCCGTTCACCGCAGAGTGGACCTCGACGGAAGAACTCATCAGGGGTATTCCTCCTCAGACGATGCCAGGCGAGGCGGAGTCAAATCGTCTGCTTGGGTTGTTCAACGACTACATGAGTGGAAACCAACACTTCATCGACCAGAGGACGTTTGCGGACAACCTGACGTTACTCTTTCAGAATCAGGCTACGCGGGCTAAGCAGATGAACGGTCCCTGGTTCACCTTGTACTTGTTGGTCATGGCCATGGGCAAGCTGATGGAGGCCGACAGGAGGATTTACGATGGTCCACCGGGAGCGTTCTACTTTGCGGAAGCTATGCGCCGCTTCCCACCACTGCACGGTATCAGTGAATATGGCGTCGTTGGTGTAGAAATATTGTGTCTTGCGACAACATACCTTCAGTGGTGTGACAGGAAGAAGGATTCGTATTTCTTCGTAGGACGCCATTACGTCTTCCTTTGCGCTTTCAGAGCTAACCAGATTTAGGTTGGAACTGCTGTCCGACTGGCTCTGACATTGGGCTGCAACCTTCCCGTCGCTGAACAACAGTGTCTACCATCAGAAAGGGCTCACCGCACAAGGATATGGTGGACTGCTTATATGCTCGACCAGTACGATCATTTTCCAGCTCCAGGAAAATCAATAGGTACTTGGGCTAACTCACTTGCCTCCAGGCGTATATCCGCAGGGCTTGGCCTCCCAGCATCTGTCGATGACCGGCAAATCACATTTGACCTCCCAGGTCCATCCCCCGGGTTTGAGTCACCCGAAGCACTCAACATCAACGTTCGCATTGCCCGCGCAACCTCGGAAATAATGACATGTGAGTATTTTCCCCCCGTGACAGCTCGTAATCAGAACCATTGGGCTAACCGAATTTTGCTTGCAGCTTTGTACAGCAACGGCGGGCTGTCTCAAGGCGACTTAATCAAGAAAATGCGAAATGTCCTGCAATCATTATATGATACAGGTCGCTCTATTCCAGCGAACATCGCTATAGACTTCAAGAGCAAAGAGCTGGCGGTAACAAGATCAGGCTCATCCCTCTACTTGAGGTTATTTTCGGTACGTTCACTCATGTTCGTCCACTTATCTTCACCGAGGCTCATGGATGCAGGCGATCATCCTTTGCATTCGACCGATACTCCTTCAAAAAGTCAAGGATAAAGTTCAGGACACTCAGAAACAGATCGTGACACCAGCAATCTCGCAGCTCTGCTTGCTCTGTAACGAGGCGGCTTTGAGGACTATCCGGATTCTGTACGCCATGAAGAAGCAAGATGAGATTGGTCGGTCCTTTCGTTCCCGTCCCAAGACCGTGGAGAGCTGACTTTCAATAGCGCCGTTTGCCTTCTTTGACTTGGACGCAGCATTCTCGGCAGCATTCGTGCTCATCATGCGCGGCTTCGCGCACAAGAATGACAGCCAGAAACCACCTCCTCCAGAATTGCGCCAAGCTGTGGAAGTGCTAGAATATCTGTCTGCTGCGGGTAACAATGCTGCCTCGCATCGCCTGAAGGAAATTAAGCAACTAGAGTCCTACGTATGGGCCTCTAGATACCGTCCAGCCGAAAAGGACAATGACGTGCAGATGAAGGACTCCGGAGCCCCGCACAATCAACCCCACGCGGGGGAACCCAGCGCCATGGGAACTCCGGGGCAGTCTGGAGAAGGCTCGGGGTCCCAGGCCGTCCTATCTCCACCCGATCCAAGCCCTTCTACCCAGCCTTCGTGGGATGGAGAGATGTTCGGCACAGAATCGGCCGAGTCCTACGACCCTGATCAGCTCTTTGGGCTGGATCTGAATGGAAGCCTTGGTCAGGAATTCAGTTTGGAGGCGGAGGGCATCTACGCAAGTTTCAACGACCCGACGCTTCCGCTTACCGGAGTCGATCAGCTGGACTGGGCCGAATTAGAGAAGATGATGGCTCCGAGTGGATACGGATCATGATGAGTCTCAATTACCGCTCAACTAATCGCCATCCTCCCGACTTATACCCCATTTTCGTCGGAAAATCGACGTTCGATCTACAGCGTCTGGTTGGTGTCTCGTGGGCCAGGATGCTTCCATTTGGCCGTCGGCAATCTGGAAAGACATGGTTGCGACTGAATGAGCCAATCGGATGACGGCCGCTGATCTCGGGTATCGAACCGAGCTCCGCCATGGGTTTCTCCGCGACGGTTCAACACCATCGGAAGGAGATCCGAGCTCTTTCTTGGATAGCATGAACATCAACGGCACATAGCCGAGCTGCAATCGGAGAAAGCTGGAAAGGCATAAAATATATTTAATATCTGGATTCACAACCCCTCGTACTTGCTTAAATGAATGTCAGATCAGTAAGTCTCATTAAACAAAGTCGACAATCTCAAAACCTCGCAATGGCTCAGTCCAACATCTCAGACAGCATTGCCATCCTTGGCCCCGACAACGAAGCATCGCGCCTAATTCTCACCGATGAAGCCATTGAATTCCTCGCCATCCTCCACCGTAGTTTCGAACTAACTCGCAAAAAGCTGCTGAAGTTGAGAGAGCAACGCCAAGTCGAGACCGACCAGGGCAGACTACCCGACTTTCTGCCCGAAACCAAGCACATTCGCGATGACAACAACTGGAAGGGCGCACCGCCCGCACCTGGGCTCGTTGACCGCAGAGTTGAGATCACCGGGCCCACAGACCGCAAGATGGTTGTGAATGCGCTCAACTCCGATGTCTGGGCCTACATGGCTGATTTCGAAGGCACGTCCCACCTCGTTCGTTCCACCCGCGACAACGTGTGGCTTACAGAGATTAGATTCAAACGCGCCAACCTGGGAGAATATGATCCAGGGCCAGGCCAACTTGCACGCCGCGATTCGTCGTCAAGTCGATTTCAAGCTGGGCGAGAAGGAGTACAGGCTTAGGACCGACCGCCCTCTCCCGACCTTGATTTGCAGGACTCGGGGCTGGCACCTGAACGAGAACCACTTCACGGTTGATGGTCAGCCCATGTCTGGAGCGCTCTTCGACTTTGGCCTGTATTTCTTCCACAACGCCAAGGAGCTGATCTCGAGGGGGGCCGGTCCTTACTTTTACCTGCCCAAGATGGAGTCGCATCTTGAGGCCAGGCTGTGGAACGACGTCTTCGACATGTCTCAGGACTACGTTGGCATTCCCCGGGGTACGATCAGGGCCACGGTGTTGATCGAGACTATCGGCGCAGCTTTCGAGATGGACGAGGTGAGTCTCACGGCGAAACGGTTCGTCTTCTATCACGGTACTGACCATCCCAGATCATCTACGAGCTGAGAGACCACAGCTCTGGTCTCAACTGCGGCAGATGGGACTACATCTTCAGCTACATCAAGCGCTTCCGCAACCGTCCCGGCTTCATCCTCCCTGACCGTTCCGACGTCACCATGACCGTTCCCTTCATGGACTCGTACGTGAAGCTCCTCGTCGGCACATGCCACCGACGCGGCGTTCACGCCATGGGCGGCATGGCCGCTCTCATCCCGCGAAAGGACGACCCGGCCGCCAACGCGAAAGCGATGGAGAGCGTCCGCGCGGACAAACTCCGCGAAGTCAAGGCAGGCCACGACGGCACCTGGGTCGCGCACCCCGCGTTGGCGTCGATCGCGAGCGAGATCTTCAACGAGCACATGCCCGCGGCCAACCAGATCTTTGCCGTTCGGCCCGAGGTCAACGTCACACGCGACGATCTCCTCAACCCGGCCGTTCCCGGAAAGATCACGGACGATGGTGTGAAGAAGAACTTGCACATCTGCTTGGCTTACATGGAGGGCTGGCTTCGCGGCGTTGGGTGCAGTGCGATCAACTACTTGATGGTGAGTCAAGCCGATAAAATCCCTCGGAATCACCCGGGTTTCTGACGTTCCGCAGGAGGACGCTGCCACGGCCGAAGTGTCGCGGACGCAACTCTGGCAATGGGTTAAGCACGGTGCTAGCACTGCCGAAGGCACAAAGATCGACAAATCTTACGTGCTCAACGCTCTCGATCAGCTGACGAAAGACCTCGCCGGCTCTGCGCCGTCAAACAACAAGTTCGAACTGGCCGCTAGATACTTGCGGTCACAGGTGACAGGTGAAGACTACGCCGATTTTCTAACAACGTAAGTGCCGATGTCCCTGATACCAAGCGGCGAAACCTCAAGTGCTGATCATCTTCCGCAGTCTGCTCTATGATGAGATCACCTCTGTTGGCCCAACACGGAAGCTATGAGCGAGCGCGTCGCACTTGGAGTATCGGGGGATTCAGAAACGCAGGATGCGCACGGACATGATGATCTTGTAGGACAGTGATGTGTATGAAGTTATGCAATGATGACTCTTTCAATGATACAGTCGAGTACACAACCAGTACTCGCCAACCACCAATCGCCAAGATGCTGATGTTGGCATAAGTCATGCATGTACCAGCCTGTCAAATAGGTCGTCGCTTCATTCGATCTCATCAACGCTCATTGACCGACTGTGCTCCTAACCCCGTTGACGATGATCTCGCAGCAGGAGTTTTCAGCTTGATTGCCAGTTTCAATGTCCGATCAACAATGTACCGTAGTCCAACGATTAACAGCGGAGACTTCGTGACGAAGGATTTCCACCAGAAGGCCCACAGGTGTTTACGCCTTGACACGGCGGTGCTTGTACAGTGTACTGTGCCGGAAGCCAAGTTTACTAGAAAGTGTATGACAGCGAAGCGAGGAACAAAACATCAATATTCTCTCTGCGGCTCCATGTCAGCTGGATTGTGGATTGCAGTTTCCGTGGACTATGCTTTTCGGAGATTGGTTTGAGCAAACTTTTATATTCAACCTCTTCGATCTCTTATGTAACGGGAAATATGTGGAAGATATATTGCGCTCTATATTATTCTTGCCCTATAAATACTAGACCTATCAATGCTCACGAAATCACACTACAACGCTCCAAGTGCTCCAAGATCAACTTTCGGCCCTTGCCTCTATAAGCAGATTGCACACTGTCGCAGAAGTTCTCTTCGCCGATCCAAAAGTACAGCGAAACGGCTGAAGAAGGAATGTTTGGCTCTTGAGTCTATGGATATATCCATATAATCATGGTCAACATGCTCTGTGCACTGCTTAGGTGTTTGATCCTGCCACACAATAACGCCTTTTTACGACGTATAAGACAAATACACAGTGCGCTGGGCGTACCAGACAGGATGCGGATAACAAGTGACTTGGGAGATGGCATTAGTGATAGCTTCTAGTGAGAGGCGCCGTCGGTCTATCCGTCATCGGTCTTACTTTATTCAAGTTGTTAAAAGATGTTTCTGGGGGGACCACGTGTCGACATCATTGACGCCTTGTGGTTTCTTGTTTTCCTCCTGGTTATTTGCTGGAGCACGGGGATTTTACTTGCTGGATACAAGGAATGTCTGGTCAAGGCCACGTATGCCCGAGACCAAATAGTGGGAGTTTATGGTAAGGAAATTGCAGTACGCACATTTTCCGTATATAGATCTCTGACTTTTGGGAACTTTGCAGAGACTGGAGTCTCTTCTGTATTTTAAACGGTCATGATATCAGCACATGCGCTTCCCAGCGTAGTCGTCGCGGCCTACCAGAATTTCCCGGATGCACGCCTTGGATTAGACGCGAATTCGCATGCAGAGCTGCTCTTACAGAAATACGGCTGATGCGTGCTAGCAAGCTTTGGCTGTCGAACGCAGTTATACTATTGTCTTGTGCAATGTCAAGCACTCGCATTGAATTTACTTCCCGTTCTTTCATTACCAACTCGTCTTTCGAATGAATCAAATAAACTTCGAGGTCAGCTGGTGAGGTAAATTCTTCCGTATACTTATTTGATTGACTTAGAATGGAACGTTTCATCATTGAATCACAATGTCACGCGATGTAACAAGCTTTGACAACGACCTCATGTATTGCAGATCCCAACTAGTCAACTCTTCCACCAGATGCAAAGAGGTCCAAGTAAACGAGTGTGAGAATGAAAAAAAAAAAGGCTCAAAGGCCAAACATGACGCCGCTCAGCCGTAAAACAGCTCATTCGTCGGGGTAGGCTCCGGTGTTGCAGATATCGGTCTGGCACGAACCGCGCTGGCGCTCGACGTAGACCCAGTCGGTGGAGTTGGGGTCGTATCCGAGGTCCGGGCCGGCGTCCAACACCAGGCACTCGAGGGTTCGTTCGTTGTAGCTGAAGGCGCGGCAGTTGCTGAAGAGGTCGCAGGTGTTGGCGCAGGTCTCGACGCTGAGGCTCACGGGGAACGAACGCTGGCTGGCGCTGGAGCCTCTTCCGCAGACGGGGTTGGCGTAGGTGCAGGTGCAGAAGCTCAAAAGGCTCAAAGGAGTGTATGGGAACCTGTTCCCGAAGGTCTGGCAGAGGTCGAGTCCGGCGGTGGAAGAGGGGGTCACGTCATCAGTGGTCTAGGGGATTCCGACCGTCAGCGTAGGCAGGGGGAGCAGGATCGTGATCCCGTCCGAGCTCTCGCCTACCGTAGAAGAGGGTTCTTCCGACGTCAAAGAGACCACGCTGGTGACGAAAGTCGTGGGGAGCTCAGTGGAAGTGAATGCGATGTCAGTGGTTGAAGTTGGCTCGTCGATCTCGGTGGGAGTCGGCTCTTCGGTTTCCGTAGCAGAGGGCTCTTCGGAGGTGGCGGTGACGGAGGGTTCGTCATCGGTTGGGGTAGCAGTAGGTCCCTCGGTCTCGGTGGACGACTCGTCGCTTTGGGTAGCAGAGGGTTCCTCGGTCTCCGTGGCAGAAGGTTCCTCGGTCTGAGTTGCAGAGGGCTCGTCGTCGGTCTGGGTAGCGGAGGGCTCCTCGGTCTCAGTCGAAGAAGGCTCCTCGGTCTCCGTTGCAGAGGGCTCCTCAGTCTCGGTTGCGGATGGTTCGTCGGAGGTGGTGGTGGGCCCGAGGGACGAGACGGTGATGGTCGGCGAAACCTCATCGCTTGAGGCGGTGACTCCCGGCGTGGAAGTGATACGAACGGTGGTGGTCGTGACTCCTGTGGTATCGACGACCGTAACGTAGTCGTAGTCGTAGAATGTGCCAGTGAAGGTAGTAGTTCCGGGCGAGGTGACGTAGATGAACGAGGGCGTGATGCCCCAGCAAGAGCAAGCGCTGCGGTAAGCCGACGCGCCGTCGCAAGCAGACGCGTAGACGGGGACGGCCTGGGAGCTGGACACGAGTTGTCGGGCATCGATCTCGCCGACGTCGCGGCGGTCCGGGCCGGCGAAACTAGTGACGGCAGGCGGCCCGGGCAAGTCGTCGCTGACGGTCGGTACGACGAAAGGCGTCACTGTGGTCGTGACAGTAACCGTGGTGGGCGCGACAGTGATCGTGTAAGTGGAAGAGCTCGTGGCGATGTAGGTGTTGTCGAATTGGGAGAAGACGGTGAAGGTAGTCCTCTGGAAGGACGAGCAGTCAGCTCGGTGCGCGGCCTGGCTAGCCAGGCCCCTTCGAGTTCCTGTCACAGCTCGGGCACAGTTGTTCTGTTGGCCTTGTTAGCATATTTCTGTCATTTTTTTGCTGAACGAGAGGTTCAAGTCCCCGGTGGCTGCCAAGCGAGTTGGAACATACAGCATTGCATTGGGCGTCGGCCAATCCAAAGACTGCCGCGGCGGCGGCGACGTAGACGTTGAACTTCATTCTGATAGAAGAGCGAGTGATTAGTCTGAGTTGACTGGATCTGAGTAATGAAAGACTGGGTTGCTGTGATGATGAACCAAACGCAACAGAGAGTATTGGAAACACCGGTTTATATAGATGATCAAGAGAGCATGAGGCCCATATCATCAGCCATCCTCAACACCACCGCCCCTCAATTATTTGAGAGGGTTCACCTGAGCCTTGAGTGAAGCCTCAGACATCGGCATTCCAGTTGGGTGGGATGAAACGGTCTGCGAATGTTCAGCGTGTCCCTTTCCAAGTCGCGAAACTTGCTTTCGTCAAAACAGTAAGAACAACACAATGGAATATTTTGCCAACAACTGAGAATAAACAAAACTTCAACGGCTTGACAGACTTTACTGACATGCAGCCTCACTCGCTCTGGACCGCCCCTGTAGATCAGGGATTGAAGCTGGCCGCGTATACGTACGCAACCGCCCACGCCGTCAGGTTAGGCTCCTGTCATCATTACGGCATATCGCCCTCAGTTAAGCTTACCTGACATGCACAACAGACCAGGGTGGTATGCGGCTCGGCCGCTACCGGACGGGTCGGATGGCAGGTTGGGGGGCATGCATAGCAGGCAGGGCGAGCCGGGTAAGCGGGCACTTCCCGGACATGCTCCCTTGTCTCACGATCTGATGATCTCCGTCAAGTTGATTTACACACTCCTCATGGCCAACTACGCCCGGAAACTAGGCGATAACAACGCCACTCTCGCCCGAATACGCCACGAAGCTCTCTGAGCTGTGAATGTGACGCGACCCATAGCTCAACTGAAAAGCGTCGGTATGAGAATAACAATCAAGAGCCCCATGTTCATTCTCACATATGTTGTGTCTAACGCCATGGCCTTTCGTGAGTATGCTGAATCAATAAATAGAGAAACAATCAACCGTGCTGGAATCGAATTGACGACGCCTATTAGTGGAGAGATGTCTGGCACGTGGGGATGTGAGAGGTTGAATCACCAGTACCGCCTGCCCTCCCTTGTTAGCCTTACGTGTAACTTGGAGGTGGAACGGCAACAAGTTTACTCTTATGCAAGTTAGCGCACATTCCGGAACACCCTGCCAAGAAGCCTAGTTGAAGGCTCCTCGCGAGACTTGTTAGAGCCACCATTCCGACAGGGCGGCGCGGATGGCGGAATACGTCCGGGAGGCTCTCTAGGTCGCCCCAGAGTTGACTCAAATGAGGACCTGCCTTCGTACGATAACCCACTATGAGGGTTTTGGAAGGGCAAGAATTCTGCCGGGACTCACTTCCCACGGTTATGCGCGAGTCGAATGATGATTATTCAACAATCTCAACTTGCGTTCCCGTGAGTGGCTTTTTCAGGTTATACCGTTTCACAGCATCGAAGCGCCAGCACCAATGAGGAAAAATTAAAGAAATAAGTAAATAACCTCGCATGGCAAATCATGGTATCGCTTTTGGTTCCTGTCGCTAAATATGTTCATGCCAACTTCAAGAAAGACTTCTCGCTTGCCGCCAACTCTTCGACGTGGACGCTCCCATTCACCTTCTCCGGGATGATCTGAGATGCGGGAGGCTCAGCCTGTTTCAGCAGTTGAAGTGCCTTGTGTCCTCCTCTTACGCAATCTGCCTCGTATCCCTGGGCGCGAAGAACGCTTGCTGCGACACGCGCATTGTTCCCGTTGTAGCAGAGAAGCAATATGGACTTTTGGCGATGCTTTTCCAGCTTCTTCCCAATCTCGCTCGAAGGCTCAAAGGTTGCTTCGAGTTTGAGCCACAATTTCTCGAGAATCTTTGCGTCAGAGAAAGGTTCCCAATCCTTCGACTCCACGACGGGTATATTTTCGGACCCGGGAATGTGGTGTGTCTGATAGTCCTCTTGGCGCCTCAAATCGATCATGACGGTGTTCGGGTGTCTCGGGATGAGGGAGGCGCTGCTCGTGTCCACGTATCGAGGTGTGCTGGGCAGCTTCTCACTCAGCTCATCCGAGGTAATGGCAGCGTGCGGAATGTGCACGAACACGTCTATCGGATCCTTCTCCCAGGCCTCATCATACCGGTGCAGGTCAACCTTTTGGAGATTCTGTTGGAAAAGGTCAGCAATGTGGGCTCCAGGCATCTCACAAGTCTTGCAGCTGGGGGCATTCACCTCGTTGTGGATGGCGGGGAAGTGCTCCGGTCCAAGCTTGGCGAAATACTCATCAATGTATTGGTACGGGAGGTCGCAGCATACGAAGACGCAGTGGACCTCCCCGTTCTCGCCTGCTAGTTCCGCCAGGGTGCCCGCGGCTTTACGCTGGTCGAGGAACTGGAAAAGACCCTTGAGGTTGAATCCGGATGACGGGCCGCAGACGATGCCTTCTCTGCACAGTTCGAGGGACAGGGAGTATGAGTCGTGGGAGCCAACGTGCTCGATGTGGTCGACCGCGGCCCTCCAAGGGAATTCGACCGGACGGAGAAGCGCAAAGGAGCGAGGGCCGGGAACGCGGTCGCCTGGTGCCGTGCATACGCCGAGTCGGTAAACGGACGGCTTGTTGTCCTTGAAAAAGGTACCGAGACCGGTCATTGTGCCTGAGAAAGCAAGTGTGAGTTGACGAAACTCCAAAGCGAGCCCGTTGATGTGACATACCAGACGTGCCCATTCCGGCACATAGCAGAGTGATCTCTGGCAATTGCTTCAGGATCTGGGGTCCTGTCCAGCGGACGTGTGACCTCCAGTTCTGAGAAATTGCAACTTAGCTCTTGAACCCAAGTGCTGGCCTGACAATTGATCTCGCGGGTACTCACATCATCGTTCTCGTATTGGTTTGGGTTCATCGCGCTATCCGTCTTCTCTCCCATGTCCTTGGCAGCACGAATGCCACCCCTCTCATCACCAGGCTCGGGTTGTGACGGTCCGCCAAACAATGTGCTGCGAGTAATGTTCCGTTAGCCCATGCTGCGCACAACAGCGATGAGGAAATACGGAAACACTCACATGTCTAGTCCAAAGAACTGCATCAGCCGCAGCTTCGCTTGACTTGTCTTGTTGCTGAGGTAGGCTCGGACGTCCGATTGGCCGTAAAAGACTCTTGAGACCAACGACATGGAAATGACTGTTGATCCTGAACTGTACTCAACGATAGTCTTGGTCTTGCCGGGCACAACCCCTTTCTCCAGGAGGTTGAGAGCCGGCATCGCCTTGACATTGTTTGCAGGATGCATCGACATCATCTTTGCGTAGATCCGGACGCCATCGTTGCGATAAGGGTTGAGACAGTCGGGGATCTCGACGAGAGGCAAAAGCGGGCCAATATCGGGGTCGAAGTAGTCCTTGACGGCATCGGGGCCTTTGTAAACGTTGAGATGCCTTAAGTCAGCCATGACTTGAGGCTTCTCGTCAAGAAGTTTGAGATTGGAGGTTGAAGTAGTCTAGTAGAAGCTCAATGGTCCTGTTTGAAGAACCTGTACCTGGTCGGGAGGATCTGATAACGATAACCTTCGGCTCGGGAGATTTATCATTTATAGCTCAATGACAACTCTGAGCCGCATTCACCAGATGCGCGTTTTACAAGGGGTAAGTGACATGGACCGGCACAATAGCACCAGTCACATACACATCGCATACACATCGGACGAACATGAAAATTGGGAAGTCAGCTCCGCAGGGTTACATCTGCCGTAAACGTTCTCACTTAAACGTGGAGCTGAGAGGTACGGAGACGGCATGACTCTGACGTTGTCGCCTCAAACCAAGTCAAATGATGCGCAGTACCGAAAGCTGGAGAACGGACTGCTTGCGCTAGTAACTGGACCTGCGGCTGATTCCTTCTTGAGGATGGGCAAGTTGTCTCGACTCTACGCGTGATTGGTCTCCGAATTGGAAGCTAGATCGAAGCCCAGGAAGCCGGACATCACGAAATGCGCCGCCGAAGATGATTGATCGTCGCACGTTCCATCATCGTCGTCCGAGACTTGAACGACACCTTACCAGGCTAACGTCGGTCAGCAAAGGGGGGGACGCGTAGCCCGCTGTTCCTGACAGATCCATTTTGAGAAGGTTGCGACGTCGAAGTTCGAGGGTTTTGCGGAATTCCAGGCGCGGACTCTCGCTAAACTGCCGTGTAGCCGTAGCAGATGATTCGAACGTCGTCTGCGATTCGGTAGAGCTATATAGAGTCCCTCTTAGTCGACGTTCTAAAAGAGAGATTTTGAGCTGGTTTTCTGGCCGATTCCCCAGTTGAGCTTGTTTCATTGGAGCAATCAGTCCACAAGGCCGTGGCAATCCCTGTCCAAGGCCCAGCGCATCAGACCCTCCGGACAAGGATTGGAGCCCACTTACCGCTACGATGATCGTGAGCTTGAAGAATAGTGTCAACTTGGCACTCGGCAGTTTGAAGTAAGAACCCAGGTTTCCGGGCCCCTACATGGCGCTAAAGCGTCATCAGACAGCGAAAGTGCTTATTTGGCCGGTTAGACCGGATGGTCCCACGGTCGGTCTCCGATGCTGGGAACCGACCACGGAGCCCTTTGTCTGTCTTTCATTTGGCCTTCAGCCGCCGCAAGTGAAGTTTCCTCGTTCTCTAACCTCTCGGAAGATTATCCCTCAAAGTCCACGTCTGGAATTCATGTATCATGAAAGAAGAACAGCCGAGCGGAGTCCTGTCTTTAGGGGCCCCTGATATCTCGCCCGTGACGGAGGAGACCAGATCTGACAGTGGCAGCAAGACTCTGAACCCGGCCGAGGACGAGAAGAGCGCTGGTCCTGTCTTCAACGAACAGACCAACTATGTCAGCCCAAGGGTGATCATTACGGTAAGTCCTGAAACGATATGTCACCAGTTGGGCTCACGACTCATTGGCACTTAGATCTTCCTGGCCTGCGCCAGCGTCGACCTCGTGGCTCTCATGGACCAGACTACTTTGGCGGCGAGTCTGAACATCATCGGCAACGCACTGAACTCCAGCCGTCAGACCGCATGGATCGCGAGCGGATACTTCATGTGAGTGGCGGCGCATGCTGCTCGCTGGTGGGCTTGAGCGCTGACTCCGGCGACTAAGAACCTCCACGACGGGACAACTGCTGTACGGTCGTTTGTCGGATATCTGGTCCCGCAAAGTGATCCTCCTCATCGGCCTCGCGGTGTTCTTCATCGGCTCCCTCGCCTCTTCCGTTGCGACAAGCGGGACGCAGCTGATCATCTTCCGGGCGTGGACCGGTATTGGGGGCGGCGGGCTCATGACGGTGGCGCAGATGATTGTCAGCGACGTTGTCCCATTGAGAGAAAGAGGCAAATATCAAGGAATTCTGGTAATTTTTCGCCTGAAAACGCACAATCCTGCTTCACTACTGACCCGACGACTTCCGAAAGGGCGCAGTTGTTGCGATCGCAAATGGCATCGGGCCCGTCATCGGCGGTGCCCTGGCTTCCCAGTCCCACGACTCCTGGAGGTGGATCTTCCGCCTCAACATGCCCCTAACCCTTCTTTGCACGCTCTGCGTCATCTTCTTCATGCCGTTGAAAAAGGTTCAAGGGGATTGGAAGGTGTAAGTTCAACTCCTTTTCTTTTCGGCGATCTCTAGGAATGCTCTGACAAGTTGTGCGAATCCAGGAAGTTGAAGGCAGTCGACTTTATCGGAAGCGCTCTGGCTTTGGCTGGAACTGCCGTTCTCATGCTTGGTCTCACATGGGGCGGTGGCGAGTATCCTTGGGACTCCGCGCATGTGCTTGCTACAATCGTCGTCGGGTTCGTCGTTTGTGTTGGATTCATCTTGTGGCAGTGGAAAGGCGCCATCTTCCCTCTTGTCCCACGTAAGCTTTGCCGTCGCTTTGATCAGCTCGCCTTCTGTGCTAAGAATTTAATTCTAATAGTGCACATTTTCAAGTCCAAGATTGTCAACGGCGCCTGCATCACCATGGCCATCAACGGCTGGAACTTCGTTGTTCAGGTATATTACATACCAGCCTTTTACCAGTTGGCGTACGGCTACTCGGCCACGAAATCGGGAGCCATGCTGCTCCCTGTGACCCTAACCCAGACTCTGTTCAGCACGTTGTCGGGTCTCGTCGTGCACAAAGTCGGGCGTTACAGGGAATGCATCCTCCTCGGATGGGTTTTGTGGGCTGTTGGTGTTGGCCTCATGTCAACGCTCGATGAGAACTCCAGTGTTGGCAAGCAGGTCGGATACTCCCTCCTCATTGGTGCCGGAGTCGGCAACACACTCCAACCGTAAGTTCAACCTTGCAAGAGTTGCTGTCGACGTCTACTGACATTTACCCCAGCGCTTTGATAGCGATCCAAGCCGGTGTAAGCCGCAGGGACATGGCCGTGGTTACTTCATTCCGCAAGTAAGTTCAAGTTTCACCAAAAACGCACCATGGACTCGTGGTTACTGACAGTCTCCCAAGTTTCATCAGAAATCTTGGAAGCACTATAGGCCTCGCCGTCTCCGGAACACTGATGTAAGTTCATCTCGTCAGCAACATTCTCAACGCAACGGGCTAACGGCAGCAGCAACAACATCTTGTCAAGTAGCATCGCCGGGCTGGGCTTGTCCGACGACGAGTCCTCGAAGCTTCTTGCCAACCCCCAGCACGTCTTGGGCGAAATGTCAGAGGCCGACGCAGCTAGAGCAAGAGCCGTCATCCTTCCGGGATACAGAAAGGCATTCCGCATCATCTTTCTCGTGATGGCGGGGCTCGCCGCTTCGGCTTTCTTCGTGGCTTGGTTTTTGATGCCTCAAGTAGAGCTTAGTCGCCCCGATGATAAGGACTTGAAGGATGCGGCGCGCAAGGAGGCAGATGAGGCCAAGCAGGAGTCCAAGTAGTCCTCATCCCCTGCTGTTCCCAGGTCCTGGAATAGCTTGCTCGTGCGATGAGATCAAGTTCCAGATACAGAAAAGTTGTTTGGCCACATAAGGTTTATTGTAATTCTTTTCACCGATATATCCCATCGACTGCCCACTAACGCCAGTTTATACGGCGCAGTAAGATATTGCACGTCCTACGAGAAAAATTTAGCCTAGTAACAAAATTATAATGTAGTAGATTCAAGGTACAACCGGGTTGCTATATAGAGAATCATTTTTTTGGTGTTAGTGAGCGGTCAATGGAATAGTTGTTCGAAAGGTAATCAACTACTCAGCTTGATTAAACTTCCTTCAGAGCCTCGGCTCAAAAGCGACGACTTCTTGAGTCACATACACTGATAACGAATCGTCCCAAACGCCTTCCTCCTGATGACCGGCGCACAAGCTTGATACCTTTTTGTCCGGATTCAGGAACCCGACACTTCATTGTATGGTAATACAGCAGTAGGACAATACCCATCTGAGCATAGTAATTGGATTATTGAGTAAAATTTCTTGATGCCGCATGTGTAAGTGCTGGTAAGTTGGTTTCGAAGATGATTTTTGTCGGCGATACGACCGAGGAGAAGACTTCCGGGTAGTAGCCAAAATCGATTCGTCCGTTGCACAAACACAAGTCCGGTTATGAGGAACGCCATCGCGTGATATACCAGTGGATAGCGGAAGGCGATTTCTTCTAGATCCACAACAACCGGTCTCATCTGGGTAGTGTAGTTGTTAAATCTTCAAAGAAGCAGCTAGTTCATTTCAGGTACGGTTTTGACTGCTGAGTAGCTCAGATGCGGTTGTTCCCCTCAAACGACACATATCCCATCGACTGCTGACCAACGCCATTAATTAGGTGTATGAGGGGTAGGCAAGTACAGTTTATCGGCTGAAATTTCATCCAATTAGATATACTGAGATTAGTGAATTTGGCGTAAAAACGGACATTGATATGGTGAATTCTTTTTGGCGTTGATCAGCAGTTGATGGGATACTCATCGGCAGATTCTCTGAGCCACTCTGAGCCAGTCCATGACGGCGATGCAAAGAGATACGATTAGACCCTGGACTATGAGCTGCCTTCGCAATGTCGTCGCCCTGTTTCGTCTTGCAGAAAAAGAAAAGAGTAGGATCTGAAAACTCTGAGCCCTCGCGGCCGCTAAAGACACTGAAACTTTCCGAGCAAGCCCAAGCTGACTCTCTTTCTCTTGGACATCACTGCTCCTCATCGAATTTTCAAGGCCACCTCGGTGAAAGGATCAGGCCCCTCTTGGAGAGCAGCAGCCCCCTCGGGACACTTCATGACAAACCGATTTCGACAAGATCGACGCAATGAAGGGGCCGAACAGCACATCTGACGCTGGCCTCCAAAATCCCATGACTATTTGCTAGAGGCTAACGAAAGAAAGACATACGCTGGGAGCCCACAGACGCACCTGAAGATATCCCCAAGTCTCAATGGTTGGAGAGAAGGATGTCTCTCCGGTTTGTCACTGCCGCCGCCGGCGGAGACACGGCCCCACATCACCTGACACGGAGCTGAGGCCTCACCGAGTCGGTGTCTTCAGTACCTCAGTGTCACCGAGGGCAGTTCGTCTCACCGACGAACAGGCGGAAACTTTGCCATCTTCAGGCTGTTCTCTCAGGCTGCAGTCATGATCTGCCCACGAACGCGAGCCAGACTCGATATCCCAACGCGCTGTCTGAAGCTTTCTATCTTTTATCGTCCGTCGTGGTCCTTTGAGTACCTTTGCTCTCGTCATGTGTCTCGATGGGTTTGTTTTCCTGCGTTCAATTTCACCATCCACGATTTGTTTCTTCGGAGCGTTTTAAGAGACAAGCCCCGCATAGTCAGACAGTAGCTCGGCTCTAATTGATGTAACGACAGCACAAGTCTAAAACGCGAGCTTCCTCAATATGAAGTATGTATATCCTCACCAAAAAGACCCTTTAATCTCCAAAAGGAAAAACGGGGAGGGGGGGGGAGAGATCGCGCTAGATTTCCATGGACAGCGGGTTGCTGGAGGGCGTTAATCACCCAAGCTCAACAGCGCGGCTGCTGTTCATTAATTCCCTGCGGTTGGTGTTCGAGGGATCGTTTGGGATCCAGGGGAATGAGAAGGGGGGGCGGCAAGGGCCAGCACGGGGCCCTTTGTGAACACGGTCGCCGGTCGGCGATGATCTCGCGATGAACAGGGGTGGGCTGAATCCTGGCATTGACAGCCGCGAGAGTTTTTCCCCTGGGCAAGAGACTGGTCTAGACGCCAGATGAACACGCCCACAAAGGGCGGCAAATTGGGAATAGAGTTCAGGTGTGCTCAGTTATTTTGTCTGCTGCGACTCGGTCTGATATATTACCGTCGTATATTGCTCTGCTCCGGGCCCCGTTGGATTGAGTCAAGGCTCAATCTCAGAGATGAACCGAAATGGGTTAAGCGATATCCAGCACGCCGGATTGGGGCGGGAAGATTTCCGTCAGCCTGAGCGACAGGTTGCAGTTTTTCCCGAAATGAGACGCAGCGAAGCTCGGAAAGAGAGACGATCAAGCGCGGTTCGAGATTGACGTTGCCGAGCTCATCCCCATCGGCATCCCATCGGCATCCCATCGGCATCCTCATTCTCTGTCTGTCTCAGTCCCTCTCTTCCGCTTTTCCAAGGATGAATACCGTGTTAGTGACGCTTCAGACTGTTGGAAATACAGTGAAGCACCACCTCGTCTTCTCTACCCTGCCCAAACAACACCGGGCGCTTGTTATTTTCAAACGTTTGGCCAGAGTCCACGCGGAGCCGCGGCAGTCGGCTAAGCTTCAGGGGTAACAGACCACCTGCAGCCGGGACTCGGGAGAAGGGGTGATCCCTACGACGCACTGTGTCTCAGCTGAGACCTGCCCTACCCTTTTCTCTCACTTTTTAGATAGAATGCGGCGTCTCACTCCCTCCCCCTTATTGCGATGTGCTCCCACTCATTCCCTTCCCCATCGTCCTGGGTTCAATATCGATTCGATAGTCGGCCCTTGCTATGCCTTGCGATCAAAACTCAAGACGCCTCTCAGGCCTGCCATAGAGGAATGCGAGATGGCTTCACTTCCATGACCCGCGAGAAGGTCTCCTCCACTGAAACCAGTCGGTGTCTATACCCTCCATTCCATCACAACCTCTCACGTCGTCAGGACGTTGTGGATCACTGGATGAGCTGAAACGTACTCATTCAGTCGAGGCCCTTTGTCAATCATAGGCCTGAACTACTGTGTCAACCGTGATAAAAAAGTTTAAAAAATTAATGTCCCGAGGGAGGGCAGTCCTGGCCGGCCAAGCGGCCTCATGCCGGTATCTACGCTGACCTGACCGCTGATCTAGCCTTGGCTGGACCCGAGCGGTTGGCAGGACTCGGTGGGTGTCTTTGATCTTCGCATTCAAAGATGGAATAGGTCTCTGAGTCTTGGGCGATACCTCGAGACAACAAGTCGTTGCTCGTATCCACGGTGTTTCTGCTGTCAGTCTCTCCGGCCTGAACTCAACTGAACATGAGTCGAGTGAGCACACCCAACAAGATCTAAGCAGATCTCCATCACCACCCGCCGGTGGTCATAGCAAATTACCAATATTCTTATTCCTCCTCTCGTTGATGGGTCTCGAAACCCTTCTCGGCTCAACAAGCCGCACCTATCACTCAAACCAACACACCCAACGAAGACCGCCGGCCTCATCGCGGCGCCGGAAATGGCACCACGGCCACATACATGTAACCAAACGCGTCTCTTCACACACCAACCACCCCATCGACACCCCTGCCTCTCTGCCTCTGAACCAACTCGTTCAGCAGCCGCGGCCAAATTTGGTGTTCCCAGTTTCCCCCCCCCCCCGTCCCATCCAATCGAAACCATCAAGCGGGATCCTCTGCCGAACATCTGGGGCCCGTATCTCGCACCAGAGACCAGGATTCCCGCGCCTGTTCACAAACAACCGAACCTCTTCCCCTCGCCCCCCCAATCACCCCCTTCTCCCAATGCCCGCGGACCACATCGTGGACCCTCTCTCGGCAACGCAGCCAGGGGGGGTTTCTCTTCTCACCTTTGGTATATTTTACGAGCATGACCCGCCATGCGACCCTCCCAGCTCCCGGAGGGATGTTTCGTTCGTTCTCTACTTTCTCGTCCTCTCGGGATAACTACAGACGTCGACGGATCCTTTCGACCACTCTCGTATGAACAACTGTGGACGGTATACGACTATGACGAGTTAGCATCGTCTTTCGAGGCGAAAGAAGGATCAACGAAACGGAACGAATTGAGAAAGCCGCTGGGTGGCTGGGCAGACGTATATACACACACTCATTCACTACAACAACCCTTTTTAAACTTTTCGAACCAAAATCTCATTCTTCATCAACCACAACCTCGACGAGGACCAAACCAGCAAAAAACATGAGTTGAATCAACAACCCACAAAACCAACAACCAACAGCTCAAAATGCCACCATTCCTTTCCCTCCGCTCCTCAGACCCCGCCGCCGCAGCAACATCGCAAACCAACACAACCCTCCCCCGGCCGGGCCTCCCGCTCACCACAGGAGGCGCGCCCGCGGACCCCTCCGAGTACGACGGCGGCTCCGTCGTCCCCGTCGCCGTCGTCGCCGCCGTGTTCTCGACCGCCTTCGTGGCGATGCGCTTCTACACCCGCGCCCGCCTCCTCCGGTCCGTGAGGTGGGACGACTGGTTCATCCTCCTCTCCCTCGTCTTCGCCGTCGCCACCAGCGCCGGCATGATCGCCCAGCTCGGCCTCGGCCTCGGCGAGCACCTCGACCGCGTCCGGGACACCTTCCCGCTGTACGTCCAGGCCGGCATCTTCACCAGCCTGTTCTACTCCGTCTCCTTCACGCTCACCAAGATCTCCATCCTCCTGCTCTACGTCCGCATCCTGACGTACGACCTCGTCCGCCTGCTCGGCAAGGTCTTGCTGGGCGTCGTCCTCGTCTCCCACGCCTGGATCATCGTCAGCATCCTCACGACCTGCGTGCCCCTGAGCGCGGCGTGGGACCACGACCCTGCCAACCCGCCGGCCTACTGCCACCCGGTCTTCGTCTTCTGGGTCAACGCCATGCTCCACCTCCTCACGAACTTTATGATCTTCGTGCTCCCTCTGCCCGTCATCTCCAGCATGAGCCTGCCTCGCAAACAGAAGATGGGCCTCTACTTGGTCTTTGGCCTCGCCTTCCTGTACGTCTCACCTCATCCCTCGCCTCACTCGCAGATCGAAACTAATTAAACCCCCTCCCTGATCAGCGTCTCTGCAATCTCCATTATCCGTCTCGCATCCTTCTTCCACACGGACGAGACCCAGGACGAGGTAATGGACGTCACCTGGTCCGCGGTCCGCATCGCAAACTGGACCGTCGTCGAGGTCCACGTCGCAATCGTGACAGCCTGCCTGATGACTCTCAAACCCCTCCTCAGCGCCCTCTTCCCGAGCCTCGTCTCCCCGGCCCCCGTCTCATTCACGACAGCCGCGGCCGAGGCCCGTCGCCGCAAGGAGTTCGAAGAAAACTTCACCACGGGTGACGTCGAGGGGTACCAGCGCCCCCTCACCATCGGCACCAAGTCGAGTCGCCCGTTGCCGAGGCGGGACACCGACACGAGCCTAGTTCTTGACGCGAAAGGCGGCGGGGACCACGTAGAGGTCGCCACGCCGACGAGCGCGACGAAGCTCGCTGCGACGGCAGAGGGGAGCGAGTTCAGGCTGCCCGAGGTGCAGCCGTCGTCGCCGTTCGGACGCTTCTCGAGCTGGGCCCGGGGTTCGAGGTTGCAGATTCCAATGGTGTCGAGGGGTCCGTCCAAGTCGAGACACGAGCGGTTCGGTTCGCGAACCTTGGCCTGGGGCTCTGTGAGGCATGAGCGGTACGAGTCGATTGATCGACAGAGTTCGAAACCACCGCCCTTGCCTGGGAGGAGATTGATCTGATTAGGAGATGTACTACGAAGCGAGGCGTTTTGGTGAAATTCTAGCGAAACATGTATAACAGGCGGATCATTGTCAGGCTATATATACGCCTTTGGGGTTTGGCGCAAGAAGCGCCCATGTACATAGCGAGCATGTTTACGGCGTTGGAGGACGAAAAGGAGGAGGGTATCATGCGATTGTATACCCCTTTCAGCGCGGGGCGCCGCTATTTGTAGTAGTACGAGTAATGACATTCTCCTGAGTCGTCCTCAATCTCCTGGGCAGCCCTTCAAATTCGCTGACTTTTGTATAAAATTATTGAATCACAATCTGGTTTCTTCAGGATGCAGAGTTAGCAAAGGTTTGGTGCTGATGGAGGTTTTATGCCGCTCACTTGCTTCCGAACAAAGCCCCCTTCCTCCACTTCTCTCGGCTTGACTGATCGTCTGCCTTGTTTTTCAGTCCACATCCCCCCGGTGGACTTTATCTGGTGTATAGGCCTCCACACTTAGGAAATAAGATCTGCCACGTTCATGGGCATCTCGTCGATCTGGGTAGAGTAGTACACTAGGATCCTGTTAGCGTCTTGTCCATCCCCCACTCAAGAGGAGACTTACACTCGATGTCTCGGAGAATGCGCACGTCTTCGCTAGTAACGAAGTTGATGGCAACACCCTTCCTTCCAAAGCGACCACTTCGACCAATACGGTGGATGTAGTTCTCACGGTTACTGGGCAGATCGTAGTTGATCACCAAACTGACCTGCTGCACATCGATACCGCGAGCCCACACATCCGTCGAAATGAGAACACGGCTGTTGCCCTGGCGGAAATCCTGCATAATGCTATCGCGCTCCTTCTGCGGCATGTCGCCGTGCATGCTGCTCACCGTAAAATTGGCCTCGCGCATCTTGTCCGTCAACCAGTCCACCTTCCTCCGCGTGTTGCAGAAGATGACGGCTTGCGTGATGGTCAGTGTGTCGTACAGGTCGCAGAGCGTGTCGAACTTCCAGTCCTCCTTCTCAACCGCGATGAAGTACTGCTTCAGGCCCTCGAGCGTCAACTCGTCACGCTTGACCAGGATGCGCACGGGATCCGTCATGAACTTGGTTGTCATGTCGAGCACGTCGTACGGCAGCGTGGCGGAGACGACAACAACCTGCGTCGCGGGGGGCAGGTAGCGGTACACGTCGTAAATCTGCTCCCTGAAGCCGCGGTTCAACAGCTCGTCCGCCTCGTCGAGGACGAGCATCTTGATGTGGCGCGTGCGCAGGTGTCTGCGGCGGATCATGTCTGCTACGCGGCCGGGGGTTCCCGAGACGATGTGCTGGCCGTAGTCGAGCTTGCGGATGTCTTCGCCGACGTTGGTGCCGCCGATACAGGCGTGGCACTGGACGTTCATGTAGTCGCCGAGGGCCATGACGACGGACTGGATCTGGGTGGCGAGCTCGCGGGTCGGGGACAGGACGAGCGCTTGGGTCTCGCGGACGGCGGTGTCGATGACCTGCAGCATGGAGATGGAGAAGGTCGCGGTTTTACCGGTACCAGACTGGGCCTGGGCGATGGTGTCGCGGCCCTTGCAGATCTGAACAATGGCACGGGATTGGACAGCGGACGGAGATTCGTATCCATAAGCGTAGATACCGCGGAGAAGGTTCTCTGAGAGATCTGGTCAGCACACGGTTGATCAATGGCAGTTATCGCACGCAGCCTTACCTTTGAGAGACATGGACTCGAAAGTCGGGTGGACGGTGACTTCCTTGGAGGTGGAGAATTCCATCCTCTCGTCGGCCTTACGGTCGATTCCGCTGCCGCCTTCCGCCATTGTGGTGTCTATCGGTTATTCGGGAGTGGTGTAGGTGATGTGAAATTATTGATGCGACAAAGGTCGGGGATGACGGGAGGTAGTGTACACAAGGTGAAGTCGATGCGAAATCTTAGAGGGGCGCGCCGAAGCTTCAGCGCGATTGGACCTGCAGGTCGCAGTCCAGACCCGACCTGACCAGAAGGCCGCTGTCTCGGAGGCGGTATATATTTTCTCCGGGTGGTCTACACAGGCGCTAGTCAGCCACAGGGTCAATTACCACGGTCCGGCTAGCGCTTTCTGGCTTAAAAATGGAGCTAAAGCGACCTTATTCAGTGGATCGCGACGAACTCAGGCGCGCAGCCGCAGCAGCAGCAGCCTTCCGTTCGCCATGACTTTTTCCACGGAAGCCTTGCCTCAAATCCACCTCTCAACACCTCACCACTGCCACAACGCCCACCACCACCCTCACAATGGTAGGCATCCTCGAAGAACAGCGGTACCTGCATGAGGATCTCGAGCGCCTCGAGCAAGGAATCGCAGACCGCATCTCAGACGAACCGAAACACATCCGCGACCGCCTCAACCGCGACCACGAGATCAGCCAGCTCCTCGACCAAATCCAGGCACAATCCGTCAAGCTTCTCGACATCTACAAGGACACCGACGGCCAGCGCTCCCGTGAGATCCAGAGCATTGGTACCGGCGACCCGTTCGAGGAGTTCTACGCCCAGGTGAAGGATGTGCGCGACCACCATGCGAAATACCCCAACGAACAGGCCGAGAACTCGGAGCTGCGGTATCGCGCTAAGAAGTCTGGCGACGGCGAGCTGATGCCATATATCGTCGATCGCATGTTCACCGGAGAGGAGGGTTTCGGAAGGTTCTTCGACCTGAATACCTGCCACGAGAGCTACCTCAACCTGCCCAACGTCAAGAGGTTATCGTACCTCCAATACCTCGAAGTCTTTGACAACTTCGCCCCAGGCTATGGCGGCCTGAAGCGGAACGAAAAGCTTACGGACCAGTATTTCAAATACGTCGGCGAACTGGCGGAGTACCTCGAATCCTTCATGCGCCGCACGCGACCACTCGAAAACCTCGACAAGGTTTTTCTCGGCTTCGACAACGACTTCGAGGCGGCGTGGGAGAAGGACGAGGTCGCAGGTTGGCAGAAGGAGGAATCCTCCACCAAGGAGATGACCACGGCGGACGCGGTCTGGTGCGAAGACTGCGAGAAGGAATTCAAGAATGAGAACGTCTACAAGGCGCATCTCACGGGCCGGAAGCACATCAAGGCCGCCGAGGCCCGTAAAGCGCGACAACAGGAGGACGGTGGCGATGTCGCCACGAACGGCGCATCCAGGGTCTCGGCAACAAGGCTGAAGGAGAAGGCGGTTGCGGAGCGCGAGTACCGCGTCAAGCGTCTCGCGGCCGCCATGTCCACGGAACGCGGCGATACCAGGGTCAATGTCGAGCGCAAGCAGGGCATGACGGAGCGCGAGCGGCAACAGGAGCTCGAGAACCTCATGAACATGTCCTCCACGCCTGCCGGCGGGCACGCCGGCGGAGGCGGCGACGACGACGAGGACGGTAGGGACAGCGAAGACGGCGAGGAGAAGATCTACAACCCGCTCAAGCTGCCCCTGGCGTGGGACGGCAAGCCGATCCCGTTCTGGCTGTATCGCCTCCACGGCCTGGGCGTCGAGTTCCCTTGCGAGATTTGCGGAAACTTTGTGTACATGGGCCGCCGGGCTTTCGATAAGCACTTCAACGAAGCGAGGCACGTCCACGGGTTGCGGTGCTTGGGCATCACGAACACGAGTTTGTTTAGGGATATCACCAGCATCGAGGAGGCGACGAATCTTTGGGACAAGATCCAGCGGGAGACGAAGAAGACCAAGGTCGACGAGGGTAGCATTGTGCAAATGGAGGACGCGGAGGGTAACGTCATGCCGGAGAAGGTCTACTATGACTTGCAGAAGCAGGGTCTGTTGTAGATTCGGCGGGCGTGGTGTCACATGAAGCCTGATTTAGGTACGCATTTTGAGGAGATAGCGATTGTACGAGTACGGCCGTTCCAAAAGTACGTGGGCAAGACTGTGAAAGTATCATGGATTCAAATAATACCAGTTAATCATTGGATATCAGAGCGCCTTGAGCGACTACCATCACGATCCCCATGCAGCCCGTAGGGTATTCAAACGTCGTTGTAAATGACACGCACTGCCATTTCCGCAGTGCCCAGCACTCGACTACTCTTGCCCTTTTGCTGTCTTGAAACACTTACTGGCGCGCAAGCCCGACAAGAGGTGAAAAGGTGCAAAGGGTTGACGGCTACATAGTAAGTATCAGGGTTGGCTTCCCCGAGGAAGTCTACCGCCAGAACAACGACACCCGGTTCTGTCATCCTCGAAGCTAGTTGCCTGAACACGGATATGCGGGATGAGTCCTTGTGGCCGTGTGGTTCATTGTATGTTTCTATTTCAACGGAATGTCCCCGAAGCTTTTCATCTTCGTACATCTTCAAGACGAGGAAGGTGAAGAGCCCCAACCTGAGATATCCTTTGAAGCCACGCTTCTGGTTTCGGGAGCCTCATGATGGTTTTTAATACCCCAGATCCCTCTGGGATTGAGACCAGATTTTCGAACAATTGTTTATGTCACGGTTGCCGCATTTCGCAGCCTTTGCATTGTCGAGCTGGCCAAACTCTTTTCGATCATACAACATCGACGATATCCATCAGATTCATCAGCCCAGGCAAACAAACAAGCACGCCCCCCCAAACAGCGCTTCTTGTCTCCTCATGCAAAGCGTTTTGGGGGGGGGGGGGGGGGGGGGGGGGGCGGCCATGCGAACCAAACACGACGAGCACTGCCATTTCTCTTCCGCAACTTTTGTCACTTGGAGACCCTCTGCTGTCTGGCGGTCCACACACCGTCCGTACGTGGCAACGAAAACTTGAGGATGTGAGTAGTTTCTTGAGAATGTATAACATCACCAAAGGCGAGCACAGGAGAACGAATTGGATTCACTCGGTGAAACATGAAGTTGGGTCTCTACCGGAATGAATCCGAGGCTGCCGGACTGGGGGTATCTTTTTCTTTTCCGCGAGCCTCATGAGAGGTTCAGGCCAACATGGATGCAATGATACCTTTTACATTGCCGACGAATTCATGTATCCCCAGAAGAGCCGCGCTGCCTTAGCCCTTCCAAACTCTCATCAATCGCGCATGGTCAGCGGAATTCGGGGGATTGTGAGCAAAGCATGAGAACAATGTCCGTCGAGCACTTTGAAAATCTCCGCTCGATCCCGACCATCCAAGTTCCAGCCCTCGGAATCCCAAACACCCCTCTCTCTCTCTCTTTCTCTCTCTCTCTCTTTCTTTCTTTCTCCCTCAGCGACGTCACAGGGTGCCAGAGGCATCTACAAGAACGTAAGGGGTTTTTGCGAAGCGCAATCCACCAGATCATCTGAATATCGGGTCCAGGGCAACTGAGATTGCAGATCAGGGGACCGTTCCGAATCATGACATAATCCCACCCTCCATCCACGTTTTCACTCAAAAACTGAATAGTCGGGAGATCGCCGCGGATGTGTGTCTGTGTCATTGTGTGGCAAAAATAAGGGGGAAAAACAAAAAGGGAAGATGCGGTAAAAAAAACTCAGACATCTCCCGCTTGCTAAGGCCACTGACATCATAACCCCCGCCAAACCGGTAATCTACAGAGTCATGTTCATTCCACAACTCGAATCGGCTAGTCAGTCGTCTCAACCAGCATCGCCAATCCGACTTCACATGAATGAGGAGAAAATTTGGTGTAAATTTTGAGCCGTCTTTTTGATATGGCCACATTTGGTGGTTTGTCTATCTTTATTCCCCCATTTCTATAGTCTATTCCCATACAATACCGCCAGGATGGCCTTTATTGTTTTTCTTGCTCGTGAATAAAACATCGTTTTCGCAAGTGACTTTTCCGTCCTTCGACCCTTGTGACCCAGAAACCCCGTTGTAGGGTTGTCAAGAGAAAACCCTGGCTCAGCGTGGCGCGTTTTCCGCCTATTACCCTTTTCCCAAAAACAAATGGAAAGCTCAGTAACCATGACCAATTTTCTTCCTCATTAGGATGTAATCACCCCCTGGTGTTATGTGTAATCCGGTCGTCTCTTGTGACGCCGTTAAAGAGCAAATCGCTGGCTTTATCCGTCTTTCGGATGTTTTTATCCCGTAGGATCTCATGCGTAATCGTAAAACAAACGTGTTTAAGAGATATTGGTGGTTTAGTCCTCGAATAGGCCAGACATTTCTTCCAAAAGCTGGTCAGCCGTAGGGCGCTCGACAGCATCCATGCGCATGATGCGGTTGATGAAGTGATGGGCGGTGCGGTAGTCGAGAGGCTCAACCTTGCGGCCAACGGTGAGCGCCTTGGCGGCCATTGCCTTGCCAGGACGAGCACGCTCCAGATACGTCTCGGGGATGGCGCCAAAGCGGCGAGACTGTTGGCGGAGAACCTCGAAAATGTAGCTGCGGTCGTGATATGAGGCATTGGTAGGACGGAAGGGGTTGTAGTCTCCACCGTGGAGGAGAGCAATCATCATGGAGCCGAAAGCCCAGATGTCGCTAGCCGTGCCCCAGGGAACCTCCATCAATACTTCAGGGCTAGTCCAGATAGGGGCTCCGATCAGAAAGCCCTTACGTGCGACGTCGGAGTCGACCGAGTAAGACGCTCCGAGGTCGCCGATCTGAACATCGGAAAAGCGCAGGTCGGGGTCGGCCTCATCGGACGAGGCGTAGTTGACGAGAATGTTGTCGGGCTTGATATCGGTGTGGACAAAGCCATCCTTGTGGAGAGTAGATAGACCGCGGAGGACGGCGCGAGCGACGAAACGGATCTCGCGGTTGGTTAAAGGCTTCTGGACGGTGGCCTTGAGGAGGGTGTCGTCCATGTGACGGAGAACAATCATCGGGGCATCCTGCTTGATCTCATCGATGACAGGGCGGAGGAAAGGGTTGCCCTGGAATCTGCGGAGGACGTTGTGCTCATTCTGAGCACCGGAGATGCCTTGAACGCCCTTGACGATGGACTTGCTGCCCATGGGGTTTCTAGAAATCGTCAGTGGATGTGTCAGGAAATTGTCAGTCATTCTTTCAACTTACGTAGCAATCCAAACACCCTCGCGGATCTTCTTCTGGATAGTGTACCTGTTGGCGTTCCCAAGCAGGATCTGGCCAATCTCAAGGGCCGGAGTGCCGAGGGCGGCGACGCCTCTGGGGATCATGGTATCGATGCTATTTGTGGAGTTCGTTTATAAAATCGGTCTCGATTCGCTGATCGGATGTCGTCGTGATGTTCACGCGTTTATGTGACAGCTTCAAGTGGCTGTCTGGGAAGAACCAGGTTGATAATGGTCATTAGAAAGAACTACCGGGGCCGATTCGTAAGGTAGAAAGGTCTAGCACGAGATTCCCGTCATCTAAGGGAACCTTCTCTGGACAAGCTCTCAAAAGCAGATGAGTCTATCAAACGGTGACGAAGTCGTCGAGGGAGAAGAAATGATCAAATCGAGTTGAGGAGAGTTGAGTTGGATGTCGGAGTGGCAGAGGTGGATAGGGTCGAATGGGAGGAGCAACGCTTCTTCTTTAACGGACGGCCGGGTACTTTGTGGTGGTACCTGACCGAACTAAAAGACGTGGTTTGTGGATGGGGGGTGTGTGGGGGCGTATCCACAGTGGACTGCAGGAGGGGTCCTTTTAGCTTGCCTGGGTCTGGTCTGATGAGCACGTACTGTTCGTACGCTCCTCCAGGGGCAAGCTTTACTAAGGTTTAGCATTGGCACTTGAGGTGTGTGGCACGCAGAGCAGCAACAGGACCAGGACCGCAAAAGGCCAGACTCGCCTGATTTCAGCGGGATGAGCAAGCCCAGGGTCGGACTTGGTGAGTAGCGCTGTCCGATCGAGAAAGCTATCTTTACTCATAATGAGTGCCGGCTGGGCGCGGCTTGGCTGGCACTCAGCACTGGCGTTGGTATCAGCGCCGTCTCTGCTCGTAGAGCATTAATAGAGCATTGGCACCTTGGAAACAGGCAAGGCAAGGCGCTGGCCATCGCCCGGAATAGCATCTGGCAGCGCAACAAACATCAGCGCCAGCTCTAGAAGCAGCGGCCAGCGGCTGCCACAGTCGTTCACGTGTCCGTCAGCGGTGATACGTGAGGTGAGATGGGGTGAGATGAGCCTGACTATGCTGCGGTCTAGTGTACGAGTACTACAATACAGAGTGGTCTCGATGGACTGACTGACTGACTGACTGACTGACTGACTGACTTGACTACGGTGATTATGACTAGGGGAAAAAGTCATCCGGGTCTAGAAAAGTAGGACTATCAGCTAGGGGAGGGAAAGAGAGAAAAAACCAAAAGGGAACAAAAATTTCTTCCTAGCGCTTCGTGTCGAACGGCATCCATGGCGGATGTACGTGCATGGCTCTAGTGCTGGGACTGTTTCGTGGAGGGTGGCCTATCGACCTATCGCCGTGGCATTGGCCGTCCACCAGCGGTCTAGATCTTCGAGCTGGAAGACGGAAACGCTGCTGCCACAGTGTTCAACCGTTCGAAAACAGGAGCTGGTAAGCCATTGCGGGAAGAAGGTCTGGAGCTGCTTCACCTTGGACCAGGAGTGCAGAGGCCCATGATCTGCAAGGATCAACTAACGCTCGAGGAGCTTTACTATGGTATCGTAGGGGTCCCCTCCTCCTTTTCCAGTCTGCACTCTGCAGCCAACCTGGACACCCTTCCAGCACACCCTCCCAGCACACCCTCCCAGCACACGAGGACACCATCAGCAGCCACGGGTTAATAGAGTGTGATCCCTTCAGGTGCTTTGGTTGGCTGGCATGCCGCTGTCACTGACAGACCGGACTGCTTCCGTTATCCTGCTGTGCTAAATGTCCCTGCTGTACCGGGGCTAGACGTCTTCGGTGCATACCCGGCTCTCGCGACTCGTTCGGATGTTGCATTTCTTGCACCCATCTGCAACCATGAAACGGCTTACACGCTGACCATGAAATGCCCGGGGAAGGATGCTTAGCTGCGACGTAAGGTGGTGTGCTTCCGTCGGCTCTGGCTCTTATCTCCCAACCTGCCCAACTGCAGGCTGGTTGGTTGGTATCATTAAGTTCCGTGATCTGTGGGTGTAAATGAGGTGACTGATCATATGAATATGGAATGGAGGCTCCGGTGAGCAGCGAGCCACGAACCGTATTCCGCAGGCCGGTGGCTCCACATCCTCATCCACGGCGGTCAAAATCGTCCGCCATCGCATAGTCGGCAGGTCGCACGCCGCAAGCGTAACGCCAGTCAGTTGAGGGGGCTTTTGGCCGCTTTGCTGGGGGAACAGCCAGAGAGGTAAGAGCTGCTGCTTGATCTTCTTCGGGATTAGAGCACCTTGCTTGGCTGCTTAGGCGTCTGCAGCCGCACTCGCAATCTGCATGCCAGGTCCTGGTGAGCATTGTCGACAGCGGTATCCCGCATCATCCATTGTCTCGAAACTCGGTCAAGCATTTCCCTCCAGAGTCAGAGTCAGAGTCAGAGTCAGAGTCAGAATCAGAATCAGAATCAATAAAGCGTCGGGGGGAAGAAGGCCGCGGTCGGAATGGAGGCGAACAATGGCGACATTGGCGAGTAGACTCCACACCTCAGTGATGAGCAAGCGAAGAATGATACGCAGCAGGAATGCCTATCCGAGAATCCAATCGACTGTGCTCCAATCATTTGCGGAGGATTCCAGTTGTGACGATCGAATGCGGGTGAGTGTGGTTCTGTAGGGCAGGAGGCAAAATGATGTGCGCTGGGACAAACTGGATGCAGCTCCAGCGCCTATCGAGCACTTCTGAATCTGTTCTCTGGAGTCTGATCTCTGGGGCAGGACAGGCAGACAGAAGAGGAGCCAGGGATCGATAAAACACGTACTTTTTGACGAGAACGCACATACTCGTTTTTTTTTTTATCAAATAGAAAGAATAACAGTTACCACTAAGCCTAATTAGGAAGAGGGACACGGAGTGTCTCGGTCCTTGGCTCTTACCTAAGGCAGTTAGCCCCCCTTTTCAGGCTAGCTTAGCATCTTAGCGGTTGTTTTCCTGCCAAAAATACTTTCAATGGCCACAAAAACGATGTTTTACCGTGGAATACGCAGTACGTTATCGATGACAGTGGCAGTGGCAGCCGAGCACAACTGCGTAAGCATCCATGAACCAGGCTAATCGTAAGACCGTTATGGTAATCAATTGCTCGTTTCTTCTTTGTGAACACGAAGTGACACCTTTTCGCGTGATCCGGCGTGCCGTGCTTGGTAATTGCTGGCAGTGTGAGGGTGAGGTGATCTGGATTCATCTTGATTCCCGAAGACGGTCCCATGGCCTGCTAAGCCAGTGCTGCCGATTCGTCTTGACGGCCTTCACTTGAACATGGTCTGCCCTTGGCAATATGTCCGTGGCATTCGAAATTTCGGGACGCTGGTCAGGTGTCTCTTCTGGCTATGCTTCGTAATGATGTTCGATACCGGACGGCAAGGGGCTCGTCGTTGTGAAACCGGCAGAGAGAGGCGATTCCGTTTGGACCTGGTGAATCCATAGCTTCTGTGGTGATTAGCTGTTATTGCTCCTGGAAATTCAATCGGTGTGTGATTTTGGTTATTCAGGTAACTCTGGTTTGCCAATAGTGGTAGCGGTGGTGTTGCTAGGGGATGTAAAGATCGCTCTTCCGTGTCTCTGACCCCCGTCCCCCCCGCGGGAAGGTTTGTTCATCACGGGACGAAAAGTCACGGCATGGGAACCAAAAATAAAATCGTAAAAACATGGTAGAAACCTAACAGAGCGGGGAATCGGGGAAGACGAGGAACGAAGCCGGACCACGATGCTAGCCCACGGGCACCTGCCAACGGGAAGGTAGGTACCGTACCTTAAGGCAAGGCAAGGGTGGATGACGGGAGGGGGAGGGGGGTGCGGTTTCCTTCCTGTTGGTGTATCGCATCGTGGGATGGTGGATGGTCTGGTCACCAAATGGATGGAAGGGAAAGGAAAGAAGCTGGTCCTACCGCCGCCCGGAGTGCACCTTCCCAAAATCCGCCCTTGCCTCAATTCAACCACCTGAGCAGGCCTCGGCATCCCAAAAAAAGAACTAGCGTGACTCAACTCCCGAGCCGGGTTTCTATGCCCAATCCAATCGAGAAAAAACAAAAGAACATGGAAGAAATAAATTGCAATGAGCGAGTTGGCATTTCACCAAAAAAAATCTTGTTTCCCCCCATTTCGGTTTCTTTTCCCCTTTGACTCACCTTCATCACACCCCGACCAAGTCCCTTTTTCCCTGCCTGCTTTCGCTTCTTCGCTTCTGCTGCCAGCGTTCCCGGACGTCCTACGTTCAGCCGAGACCCCAAGCTCAAAAGTGCACCTGATCAGATCCAATTTGTCGGCCCCCTGGCCGAGTGCAACCCCGATACCGGGAGACAAGAAAAAAACATCATCCCATTCCCCAGAGGGCAGTTCTAGCTGCAGCTGTCCGAGTCTCCGACGCCGACACCGCTCCCCGGAACACTTTCCCTCTCTCAGCCGCTCACTGTTCACCGTCACCTTACACCTCACCTTACCTAGCTTACCATTTCCCCCCGCGATTCGCATCATCCCACGCTGCCCCTCCCTGCCAAGCCTCGCCTCACCTCACTAACAGCACGAAGTTCCTTACGATCAATACCACCACCTATTAACCTACCTACCACCTAGGCACCAAGCAGCGCCGAGACGAGCAGCAACACCACCACCCTGCTCACCGGTCTCCGACTACCCCGATACACGCCCAAAACCGTGTCCACGTACTCTCCCACCAACCCTGGGTCTAGGCCTGTCTACGAATACAGCACACAGCACAAAGCACAAGCACAAGCACAAGCACAAGCACAACTCGTCCTGCCTTCCAAACACGTCGCACAATGTCCTGACTCCGTCTCTTCTTCCCTGCCGAGTCATGCCCGTCCAGTTCAAGCCCATCCCCGCCCTCTACACGGTGTATATTCTCCGTTCCACCGTACGCCACGCGTCTCTCTACATCGGCTCGACTCCCAATCCTCCCCGCCGTCTGAAGCAGCACAATGGCGAGGCTCGCGGCGGTGCAGCTCGCACCTCTCGTCTGAGCTCGCGGCCCTGGGAGATGGTTGGCTTGGTCTCTGGCTTCCCGGGTAGCATCGCTGCTCTAAAGTTCGAGTGAGTGTCCCGTCCCGCTCCAGGCTCCCGTCCTTGTTCCGTTCATCTCGGACATTGCCACTGCTTCTCTGCTTCCTGTGTCTTCGGATGAAGTCTCCCTGAGCCACCCCCCTAGCTTATCTTTCACGATGTTTCCCCCTTGCCCGTGCTCCTGCTAACTAACGGACAAACAGGTGGGCGTTAACCAATCCGCATCTATCTCTGCACATACCTGCCGCGTCACGCATCTCTGTTTCGACTGGAGTTAAGAAAAATGGCCATCCTCGCCGACCCCGCTCAAGCTTGGCCTCGATTCTGTCCAACCTACAACTCTTATTAAGCGTTCCGAGCTTCTGTCGCTGGCCGCTGACAGTGCACTTCTTCGCAAAAGATGTGTACGCGGCCTGGCAGAAAGCCGTCGCTGCCTCGACCCAGCCCCTCCGAGAGACCCTCCCCGTTGTCACGGATTTCGGCCCCAAACCCGCTGCATCCTCGGACGAGGCAGCTACACCCTGGGGCATCAACGCCTTACCCCTAGATTATGCTCCTATGAAAGAATATGTGGTGAAAGGCCAGTCTATCACGGGCTTTGAGAGGGAGGGAAGCTGTGTCATCTGTGACGAGGACTTACCTCATGGCCAGGGCCTTCTTGCAATTTGCCCCAACGAAGGCTGCGAAGGCGTCGGCCACCTCGCATGCTGGAGTCGCCATTTTCTCCGCCGAGGACGCGAGCAGCAAGCGGTCGTTCCTATCCAAGGCCAATGTCCCCAGTGCGGGGATGCCGTGCGGTGGGTCGATATGATGAAAGAACTGACACTAAGGCAGAGGGGAGCAAAGGAGATTGAGAACCTTTTGAAAAAGAAGAGGAAACGAACGAAGAAGACAGCAGTGCCCCGAGAAGATGGACCTTTCGTTGTCAGAGCCTAAGCATCTTGGTTATCCTCGATCTGAGCCAGCTTGGTCGCTCGTGGATGAAGGACCATGGCAGCTCTTGGGCTCATCTTGGAATACAGAGGCCCACGCTAACCAGCTCAACATTTCGCTGATCGATGGGGTAGGGGATTCCCGCTCTTGCAGCTACGTCGGTAATATCTGACGGTCCTCGTATCTCAGCTTTGCCCTCTTTCGTTTCCTACGAGGTATTGACCCAGAAGTATCTTAGAGCATCCACTCCCAACTTCACGCGAAGTTTCTAGATCCAATCATCAGCCAACGTCGATCAGTCATTTAACCAACCATGATCGGAGCGCCCAGATGGTGAATTTGGAATGCATGGTCGGCGTCGTTTCGGGCGCGCTTGCATTATTGGCGATTCGCTACAACGTGCTCGTCTGGGCAACGGGATGAGACTGAAGTTCAGCTAAGCAGAAAAGCGGCATCCCAAGAGCGTCCGTTTCTTTATCAGCCTGCAAGCGAGTTAAACACGGATTGGGGATCCTCGACGTCGGCGTGTTCTGGCGCCGAGGTCTCAGACCACCTGATGCCAGATCTGCAAACACTCAACTGCCAACGCTGCCACTATCTGGAATGCGAACGAGCAGCAGGCGAGAGAACCAGGAAGAACACAAATACAGAAACATTTCAAAAGGATTGGAAGTCCTCGCTGTTTTGGTGAATGTAAACATGTATGATTTTGAGGTCTCGTCATGCAGAGTTGAGTTTCCCACCATCCCACGCTGCGGTATGCGTCGGCCGCCTTGAATGAGAAGAGGTTCCGTCATGTGAGCTAGTTATATTCGTTCGACGTGTGGGAGGTTCAACTCGTTCTCCGTTCTTTTCAGGCATCTAAGAGCAGAATCAATCAAGTGGAATCACATTCTGTGGAGAGACACATGATCGCACTCCACACTATCTGTGCACTGGCGATGGCATAACATGTCCAATTTCTTGAGTAAGGCGCATAGATGGTCATACAGCAGTCAACGCCACAGATCGAACGGTGAAGGTATGGTACATGGTTCAACCTCATAAGAAGTATGCACATTGCTTATCACTTTGTCTCCATGGATTACAGTATGTCAACTACTGCGAGAGATTGGTCCACGTTATTCACAGGTCAATATCATGGGTTTCATACCTGTTGTATAGCTGCGAGACAATGATGAAAGTAGAAAGTGTCCGACTGCCCGATAGCGCTGATTTGCGGTCGGAAAAGGCCGGGCCAAATGCATTCAAGATTTGTCGACACAGCTTTTGTTTTTTTTTTTGAAGTGACTGGCAGTTGAGGGGAGCCTCAAGGGCTGGTCTAGCCACCCTGACTTCTGCATCTTCCAGACTGTGATAAGTCTTCTCTTATATAGCACGCTCGGCTCGACTGGCGACATTTGTTAGCAGGAATGTTGAAGTGCTGACGAGTCTGCAAGCATGATTATGCGTCAGATAGACTTTTCAACGCAGAAAAGTACTTTAAGTGGTGATCAGCAGCTTCATATGAATGTTCCGCTCTGCAGGGCCCGTTACCTCATACAAGTATAATGATTGGGTACTTCCCGAGTGTTCGCTCCAGTCACTCCCGTAATGACAGAGGCGACCAGAAAAATGACGTCCTTGTGTGAGTTCAGTGTTGCCAAAGTGTTTTGCGACTCTATACCGTGAAGTTTCCGAGCGAGTTGAAGCAGAACTAAACCGAGGAGGAACGCTGTGAGAGAGCGGCACTCGTCGATTTAAAGAGGACAGTTCTGCTCCCCATTGTAAGTTATGAGTACCCTGTATTCGGCCTTGAGCCGACTACATAGATGTTGGGAATAGAGCTACGTCTTTTCCGCATATAGAGCATAAAACCACAATAATGGTTGGTTTCCACTTTGGCGGCCAGCTTGACAGGGCTATGGCCCTTTTTTGCAACGTTTGACTTGCGCATCTGTGTCTTAACGTTGCACATCGAGTTTGGCAAGAAATGAAGATTCAAAGAGGTTGAGGTTATGTGACGTCCGACTCTCATGCCTGGGGTCGTAGTCAGAGCCTACCGATCTCGCCATAACCAGTGAGCTTGAATACACTGCGTGATATCCCATCTCAGTCTCCTGGGACCGCTGACTAATCCCGGCCAATTGCAGATGGGAGTCGGAAGGGATGAAGTGCAGGCTGCACAACTGAGTCGCCCGCCCCCCGCAAACAGGGCTTATCCTCGGGCTTGCATCGATCTGGGACGCCAGGCGGGACTCTCCAACGTCATACGGTTTTGATTGGGTCGCTAAGCGTTTGATAATGGCCGACCCCTGTCGAGTCGGTTGGCGATATCAGATGCTCAGTTTGGTTTTTTTACTGCTTCATTTTCTCCTGCAGGCGAGAGTGGTCCGTGGCACCCGTGAAGCCTGGCTCGCCCTGTCTACCGCCCCCACGAGCCACTGGATGCAAGTTCGTGATGTTTTAATGTCAGCATCGTCAGCACAACCAGCAGATGTGGGCTGCACTAATCACATTTCCCGGGAACTGTAACGACCTCTGCTGAGATGACTAAAAATGATTGCGCGATCTGCGTCGCACAACAGCCAACACAAACGATATAATGGCTGCGTCAATTGACTCCCAGCAGGCCAAAAAAAAAAAAAACCATCAGCACGACGGAAAACCGCCCGAACGGCTCTTCGTCCGGCGGCGCTCGGCCAATAAAGTAGCCGACTAAGCGTCGGATGATCAGCAAAAACCGCAGCCGGGCTCCAAAACGAGGGCCTTCTGCGTGCACCTCGTCGACAGTCCCAATCGAGAAAAGGCTGCTGCAGAGGTGCGGCCGTGCGCCCATGAAAGAAACGACACGATTCATGGGGGAACCCTCAGTCACAGTGATTCTGCTGCTGCGACGTCGTCGCCGGCTACCCCAGTGTTTGTGTGTCTGATGTCGCATGTTTCCAAGGTCGAACTGACGGCTTCGGTGCGGATGTACTACGGTACCTGGGCTGATTAGGTGCTTTATGTACCCGGAGCCGAATAAGGTTTTTACACTACACAGCGGGGGTCGCCTACAAAGGGGAGAGAGGGCGAAAATCAATTATATGGCGCAGACACTAAGCTGGACTAATTGAAGACTCCCTTTGATACACTCAAACTGACCCCTTTTCCGTTGATGCCCCCCTAACCAGGTCTGGCAAACGAATCACGTCCAGCTGGATGACTTGCAAGCATAGCCCAGTAACTCTTGAGGGGTTGTCAGGCACACTTTTGATGCAGCAGAGCAGATAGTCGACAGCATTTGAAGCTTCTGGGTGAGGCTTCATCTGAGGGGGAAGACGAGACTCGATGAACGTCATGGAGCAAAGTACCTGGTACCTCGCTTCCCTGACTGGGTGGAGACCTGAAGTCCAGTGCGGACCCACTTGTAGTGGGATTTTGCACCGACAGACGTGAGCTGTCCCTTCCGTTCCGCCCATTTTCGCCCTCCTCGAACTCGCCCCCGTGGACCGTGGACGGCTGGGGTCCTCCTTCCCTGCTGATGGGAGAGAGAGAGAGAGAGAGAGAGCACACCCACCAGGTATCCGAACCCGCCGCCTTCTGAGGGAGAAAGTGCACTTTCCACCTTTTCTCTGTCTCTCTCAGGTCTGCTCGGCTTTCCAGTTTGGCATGAGGAAAGAAGTCCGTCCAGCCTGGCTGCACCTGGCTCCCATCTCCTATGTCCACTAATTGAGTGAATGTAATGCCCCTTTCCCTTTTCTTGCATGCCTTTTACTGCTATATCTAGTAGTAAAGTAAGGCATGCCTCACCTGGCCTCACCTACCCGTAACATAATGCCTCTTGCTTTGCCTTGCCCATTGCCCACCCACACCTGCACCTTTCCCTCTTTCCCTTCCACCCTCACCCATACCTTATCCACAGTTTCCCATTTCCACTCTCCTCCCCCGGTTTCCCTCCTTCACACGCTTACACACACCAACACACACTTTCATGACTCGCCCTTTGCCCCAAATCCGGCCATAGTCAAGGTGATGAGCACATTCACTCACTCCCTCTGAAAGGTGTGCACTGCATCCCAGTTGTATGTGAATATTTCTCAGTGAGTTCCCTAACCCTGTGCCTTGCATCTCCAGCTGTTGGTACATTTTGGCCGCGTGCTCTTTAAGCTTTTATGGCTGTACCATATATCTGACCTCCCTCGCTCCCACCCCAGGTCGATACTCCCTTCACCACCTCTGGGAAACACTTTCAAGCAGTGGTTTCTGAAGGAAATCAATAACCGGCTTTTTCAACAGCCTCATCCGAAAATTGCACTGCACTGCGATTGCTGGATCAGTGATGCGACAATCTCCCTAGCACACTCATCTCCATCCGCTCGCATGATCACCTCCGCCTATCCGAGTACCTCTGACCCGTGATACCACCGAAATCCTCCCCAGGCCCCGACACACCCATTTGGTCACCTGCCCTTGCGCCTTTTGAGCAGGCCTTCAGCTACCCTTACCAATTACTACAATGGCGCCTGTCACTACAGTAAGCTGCGCTGCTGCCAACGGTGCTGGGAGCGCGAATGCGAGTTCGCGAGCCTCTCCTGCCGTTGGAGCCACCGCCTCGGCCAAGTCCAAGGCCGCCCAGGTCAACTCCAACGGCTACCACCCGACGAATCCCCAGATCCCCCTGAGTTCCATGCGAAGCACGCCCCTAGACCTCACCTCAGTCGAGCGACGCGGCCAGCCCACTGCGATCAAGGAGCCTGTCAGGAAGAAGACCCGTCCACACGGCCTCGAGGATGCGCCCACATATTGTCCGACGGAGGAGGAGTGGAAGGACCCAATGGAGTACATCAAGAAGATCTCTCCAGAGGCGCAGAATTACGGTCTATGCAAGATTATCCCCCCAGACTCGTGGAACCCCGAATTCGCGATCGATACAGAGGTAGGTGAAGGCGTTCCTTGTTGGAAGGGGCTTGCTCGGAGCCCAGGGGTTTGCGACCTTGAAACCAGGGTCGCTAGCAAAGAGGAAAGTAAGCTGACTAGAGGCGCGGATCAGAGATTTCACTTCAGAACGCGAAAACAAGAGTTGAACTCGGTCGAAGGCAGTGAGTCGCTGCGTGCGCAGTCGTCCACGCCGACGCTGACAATAGCAGGCACCCGAGCGAACATCTCGTATCTCGACGCGCTCGCCAAGTTCCACAGACAACAGGGCAACAACCTTCATCGTCTCCCCTACGTCGACAAGAAGCCTCTCGATCTATACAGACTCAAGAAGGCGGTCGAGGCTCGTGGTGGCTTTGACAAGGTGTGCAAGTTGAAGAAGTGGGCCGAGATCGGCCGTGATTTGGGATACAGTGGCAAGATCATGTCTTCACTTTCGACATCGCTCAAGAACTCATACCAGAGATGGCTCTGCCCTTATGAGGAGTATCTTCGCCTAGCCAAGCCTGGTGTGCATCAGCAACTAGAGCTCGAGAATGGCGGACCCTACACACCAAGCCCGGCCGTAACACCCTTGAAGCGCGTCAACACTCCCGCCAGTGCTCGTGGCGATTCGCCAGCTCGCCAGGCATCGGATGCACTCCACGCAAGCGTCAATGGGCTCAAGAAGGAAGGCGATCGGGAGACTGCTATGGCGGATGCCCCACCTCCGGCAGCGCCCACGCCCGTCACCTCAGGCTTCAGAGCGATTAACTCTGGCGGTTTCACTGCTGTCAACTCGGGATTCAAAAGCGTGAACCGCTCGACGCCTCAAGATGATGCAGCAAGCACCCCCCATAAGTCCTTCAGCCCTCTCAACTCCGCCAAGAACACGCCTGAGTACAAACCCTCCAGTCTAGGCCCTGCAGTGCTCAAGCGTCAGCTGAGCTGCGACAGCATTGATTCCGCTAAGAAGGACAACGGAGCAGACAAGGAAGATGCAGACGGTGGAAGCAGACGCAGTAAACGACTCAAAAAAGGTGAGCAACTCCCCCTTCTTTCTGCACAAGTCCCGATCGGCAATCGTCCCATGTCAGTTTCCGCACTGCCAACTGTCCTCCACCATTGCGACGGGCTCCGGATGCACTCAGGCAACATGGTGGTGGCATGAGACTCGAGAGACTTCTGCTGTGTCGGGCGGCAACCTCTCCAAGCCCGGAAGACTGCAAATTTCCCGCATATACCTACGCTTTGACTGGATACGAATCACTTGCTGATGCTGTTTCTTTCGGCAGATACTGTTCCTACTGTTGCCGGATCTCACATGTCCCTGTTCCGACCGTCGGTACCCAGGATTCCCCGAGATGAGACTTCGGCCCCTGGAGAGGTGGGTTGCGATCAATCATCCCAATTATGGGTTCAAGCGCTGACTCCTAGCAGAAATGTGAGCAATGCGGCAAGGCGGAGGAGGGAGGTTCCCTGATCGTCTGCGAATCATGTGACCACGCATATCACGGCACATGTCTCGATCCTCCTCTCAAGCACAAGCCCGATTCTGAGTGGAATTGCCCGCGATGCTTGGTTGGCGACGGCCAATACGGCTTCGAAGAAGGCGGTCTTTACTCCCTGAAGCAGTTCCAGCAGAAGGCTGCCGACTTCAAGCAAGGTTATTTCGAGAAGAAGATGCCCTTCGACCCCGTCCTCAACTGCCACCGTCCTGTCACTGAGGAGGATGTCGAGACCGAGTTCTGGCGTCTTGTAGCCGACATTGAGGAGACTGTCGAGGTCGAGTATGGTGCTGACATTCACTGCACTACTCATGGCTCTGGCTTCCCTACCGTCGAGAAGCAGCCCAACAATCCCTACTCTACTGACGCCTGGAATCTTAACTTGCTGCCTCTCCATCCCGAGAGTTTGTTCAGACACATCAAGTCGGATATCTCCGGCATGACAGTGCCATGGGTCTACGTTGGTATGATTTTCTCAACCTTTTGTTGGCACAACGAAGACCACTACGCCTACTCTGCCAACTACCAGCACTTTGGAGCTACGAAGACGTGGTATGGTATCCCGGGTGAGGACGCCGAGAAGTTCGAGGCTGCCATGCGAGAGGCCGTTCCCGAACTCTTCGAAACCCAGCCCGATTTGCTCTTCCAGCTGGTCACCCTTCTCACCCCCGAACAGCTGAAGAAGGCCGGAGTTCGAGTATATGCCGTGGATCAGCGCGCTGGACAGTTCGTCATCACTTTCCCTCAAGCTTACCACGCCGGTTTCAACCACGGCTTCAACTTCAACGAAGCAGTAAACTTTGCGCCTTCCGACTGGGAACCATTCGGTCTTTCTGGGGTAGAGAGACTCCAGGTATTCCGCAGGCAGCCATGCTTCTCGCACGACGAGCTATTGTGGACGGCTGCTGAGGGCACGACCAACGGCGGCCTCAACATTCAGACTGCGAAATGGCTGGCACCTGCACTTGACCGAATCAAGAAACGGGAGATGTCGAACCGATCTGAGTTCGTAGCCAAGCATCTTGAGACGCAGTGGCACAACTGTGGCCTTGCTGGCAAAGACGAGGGCTCTTGTCCTTTGAAGTTCGAGGTCAACGATGAGAATGTGCCTGAGGAGGAGTATCAGTGCTCCTACTGCAAAGCTTTCACATACCTGTCTAGGTTCAAGTGCCTCAAGTCGGGTAAGATCTTGTGTCTTGCACACGCTGGCCACCAGCCCTGCTGCGACATGCCCGAGCAGCAACGATTCAACGGCGAAAAGCACGCCGTCATTTACAGGCAGACCGAAGAGTCCATCGATGAGGCTTACGAAAAGGTACTCGAGAAGGCACGCACCCCGGAGGCCTGGGAAGAGAAGTACGAGAAACTTCTCGAAGAGGAGGCGACCCCTTCTCTGAAGACTCTTCGGAATCTTCTACACGAGGGTGAGAAAATACCCCATGACCTCCCCTCGCTCCCTTTGCTTCGGGAATTCGTCGAACGATGCAACGATTGGGTGGAGGAGGCCACCAACTACACGGTCCGGAAGCAGCAAAACAGGCGCAAGAGCGAAAAGTCCATCAACCGAAAAAATTCGCTGGACCAGAAAGAACGAGATGCGCGAAATGTTTCCAACGTGTACCGCTTGCTCAGTGAGGCGGAGCAAATCGGATTCGACTGCCCCGAGATTACCCAGTTGAGGGAGCGGGCTGAGGCTATCGAAGCCTTCCAGAAGAATGCAGCTAAAGCACTGGAACAGATCCACCTCGCCGAACTCTCAGAAATCGAAGACCTACTTGAAGAAGGCAGGACTTTCAATGTCGACATGATGGAAGTCGATCGTCTTTCTCACGTCCTGCAGCAACTCAAGTGGAACCAAAAGGCAAAGAACAACAGAGGCGTGCTTCTGTCGCTGAACGAGGTTCGCGAGCTCATCGAAGAGGGCAAGCATCTCGACATCCCGCCTTACAACGATCACTTGTCCTACTACATCGACCAGATGAACGCGGGACAACAGTGGGAGAAAAAGGCAAGGGAGTTGATTGTCGCAGAGATTGTTCACTACCCTCAGCTGGAGGCACTGTCCATGCAGGTCACTGCCAACTTCTTACCTGTTTCAGCAGAGACGTTGGCTGCCGTGGATCAAATCTTGCACAAACAGAGAGAGGCTCATCGCCAGATTGTCGACTTGACCGAGAGATCCCGCGACCCCGACATTCGCAATCGACCGAAGTATGCTGAGGTGGCTGAGATCATGCGCAAGCTTGACGACCTGAACTCGAAGCCGAACGGTACTCTAGACCTCGAACGCGAGCAAAAGCGTCACGAGGACTGGATGAGAGAAGGCAAGAAGTTGTTCGGCAAGACCAACGCGCCCCTTCACATTCTGAAGAGTCACATGGATTACGTTTTTGAGCGTAATCAGGACTGTTTCGATATCGAGAATGACAAGCCACGTATGCCCGCCGAGCCGGCGTCCAGAGAAGTCAGCCCTTCGGATGAAAAGGTTCACCGATGGGAGGATCCTCGCTTCCGCGAGGTCTTCTGCATTTGCAGAAAGGTCGAAGCGGGCATGATGATCGAATGCGAGCTTTGTCACGAGTGGTATGACTCCTCGCTGCTTTCACCGATTTCACTGCTGACTATGCTAGGTACCACGGAAAGTGTCTGAAAATCGCCCGTGGCAAAGTCAAGGACGAAGACAAGTACACGTGCCCGATTTGCGATTGGCGAGTCAAGATTCCGAGAGACGCCGCTCGACCAAAGCTCGAAGAGCTCACTGCTTGGTCCGATAAGATCCCAAGCCTGCCCTTCCAGCCCGAGGAAGAGGAAGTCTTGCAGAAGATTATCGACAATGCCCAGGAATTCCGCAACCACATTGCCGGTTACTGCAACCCTCTTCTGTCAACCGAATCCCAGGCGGACACACAGCGGTTCTATCTGCGCAAGATTGAAGGCGCTGAGATCTTACTCGCCTATGAGACCAATTTCTTCCGACAAGAGCTGCACAAGTGGTGCCCTGTAGCACCGAATCCGCCGCCAGTCCTTGAAGTCTCAAAGAGCACCAGGAAGCCGCGACCGACTAAGCTGCAGAAGCTTTTGGCACAGTATGGTGTAGATGACCCAGAGGACCTCCCGGAGAATATGAAGGCAAAGGCCGCGAGCTTGAAGCGCAAGGCTCAGAATGCCGAAGCTGCGGCGGCGGCGGCGGCAGCTGCGGCAGCTAGCTCTGCATCCGGTGCGACTGTTATACCCGGACTTCATCAGACGTACAGCCGCAAGTCGGAGCACTCGTCAGCCACACCCCCGGGCACATCCCATGGCAATCCTCACCGCCAGTCAATTGGCAGCAAGGGCGATCCAATGGACATTGATAGCGGACCGACTCTTCATCCGGGTCTCTTTGGCGCACGTGGGCCTCACCTCGTGGTAGATAATTCAACAATGTCGCTTGAAGAGCGCCTGCTCCAGGGCCACGAAGACGGGCTTAACCTGCACACTGAGGCTGGGAAGAGTAAGGCTCTCGAGATCCTGCGCCGCACTGAGGTCGGTCGCAAACGCGCCGTGGAAATGTTCGGTCCAGACGTGTTCAAGGGGGATGTGGGCATGCTCCATGGCCGAGACGACGCCCCACGGTCCCGAGAGGACGAGGTGGCAGTGAACAAGATGTTTGATGATCTGACGAACCAAGAAGACGAAAAGAAGCAAGAAGTGTTCGATGGCCCGATCACAGCCGAAAGCCTGGAAAGCGAGCGAAATGGCATGGACGCCTTGCTTGACGGTGACTAGGATTTACGTCCTGCTCCTCCCCCACCTCGTCCACCACGGGTTCTTTACCCTTCTTCCTTTAATGGCACTCCCAGAACATACTTCTGGTGATACACGGAACCGGCATTGGCGTCAAGTTGACATTTTTATGTAAGGGAGTTTTGTGAGATCAGGAGAAAAGGCTCTTTTTCTTTTGGCAGCTGTATGATCAGGGATTCCCAAGGGCTATGGCATACCACTCTGCATTAGATTAGGAGGCGTCTGCGAGTTCGACGTGCGATGTGCATTGTTTAGTTGCGGCGAGCTATAGGTATTCTTTCGCATCCTGAAAGGTTTTGAGGAATAGTACTTGATGCTGCAACAATAGTGATTGCAAAATTGCAGTCCTAAGAATTGAGTTAGTTTCTTGTCATTTCACCAAGCGTGCCCTTGCATCTCGTGTATTTCGTCTTCCAAGGGACCACCCCAAAACACCACGCAAAAGTTGCCACCGAAATGATTTCCTGCTGGCATCGAATTGTCGCGCGCAGGTCTTGTGCCGAGGTACTTAGTGTGATACTTACTGCGCCCTCTGGAAAGAAAAGGCTAAGCTAATGCTCGGCGGCCCAGCAGCTTTGTGCGAGTGCCGCGCGCTGAAAGAAAGGAAAGGGTGAAAAAAGGTATGAGGGTAACGGCTATGCTCGCCCAGTCCCCAGCTACAAGGGCTAGCTTTGGGACTGTCCCTGCAACACACCAGCTGGGTTCAGTCGCCCGGCTAGCTCAATCGGTAGAGCGTGAGACTCTTAATCTCAAGGTTGTGGGTTCGACCCCCACGTCGGGCTCAATTCCCGTCAGCGATTGGCACTCAGTATTTCCCTTTTGCTTTTGTTTTTCTTTTTTCCGTTTTTCGCCTGAATAGTTTGTCTTGGCTGTTCAATGGAAATTGGGCGCTGGAATTACTATTTTATATTACTTATTATCTATTAATAAAATACTACTTAAATACTTAAACTTAACTAGACTATAGTTTAATAATTATATATTACTAGCCTATTTATATATAGTCTTATAACTAAACTAGGATATTAAGTAAGTAGGCTAGATAGAGAGTTAAATAATATACTATAAATATAATTATTAAATAAGTAGTATTTAGTGCTACTAGTCTTTAATATTCTCTGTGTATTTAAGTATTGAGTCTATAAAGGTAGTAAGGGTACCCGAGTTAACAACCTAGTATTAATAATGCAATTGCTTTCTTGGATTCATTTAATTAGTGACGCTTCACTCTGTTTATTACCCTGCATGGTAAAGAACCCTGCCTCTTCTGAGAAGCTCTCCAAGAAGCCCGGCTAGCTGTCTAGTAGTGGTATGGATCTCGGGTTAACCATGTACATCGCTGCGAGACCTACAATCTACCAGTTCTTCTATAGCAACACCAAAGTCTTAGGATATAGAGCTTGGATGTAGCTATTTGGGCCAAGTTCGAGTGAGTTAGGGAGTCTAATAGGCTTTGACTATGGTTGGGAGGTTTACATTGAGAGATGATGGATAAGTTCCCGTCAGTCGAAGAATTAAAAAGACGTGCATGTTGGTTGATTGGAGCGTTACGAACAGCATTACAAATGCTTCGAGGAGCGAGGATACTTGAAAGAACACTTTAACGAGGACGCTTGGCGAGAAGGCATGAAGAGGACAATGGAGGAGGATCGATGCCTGTCCCTCACCACAGTGATTTCTTATGTATTCTGACCAGAAACAATATAGATACCCAATTCGGATCGGTTTGTAACAACACAACTCTTGTAGGGGCTAGATAGTAATGCCACGATGTGATTATGAAATGCTATGCGTCTAGAAAGAGAGACTGCTCTATCAGCGATTCCCCTCTTGAGGAATCGTCTCTGGCCTCTTCCGCGGTAGAGATTTCAGGCAGGAGACCGAGCTCGTCGTCGAGGCCAGCATAGCCGGCCCGGCTAACCACATCCCGCTATATTGGGGTAATGCTTGGCCAGTTAGCGGTAGGTTTCTTGGCTAGCCACGTCCGGATACCAAATACAATAAGGCTTGTCATCGTCGGTCGTCAGTTCCGGAATGGCGTTGCTTATAATAAGCCGAGCACTGCGGGCGCGGGCAAAGGCTCTATTGTGCGATTCTGAGCAGAGCCTCTGGACGTGTTCCGACATTGCAAAAGCTTCATTGTGCCGGATACCGTGTATCACGCGCGCCTGGACCCAGTGGCCCAGGTCGTGCGTCCCGATGGTCGTCGCCCGGCGGCGGCCGTGTCATGAGCGCAGCGTCCATCCCCTCGAATGAAAACGTTATCTCAGTCGGAGGTACTAATAACATGGACTGAAGATGAAGAGGAGAAAAATGGCCAGTCAACGACACGGCGGATGGACAAGTCGGCCTTCAAGGTCCAGGGCATATGGACTGCTACGCTTACCAAAACCGCGTTCTGCATAGCTCCGAGATTCTACAGCACTGTCTGTGAGTCAAGACGAAGCTTCCAAGACATACAATACGCTCAATAAAACAACATGACGGTATTCTAACCGACAGCACTGTCTAGCAACCTATCCGTGTTCAAACACCTCCATCACTCCCTGTTTAGCAGACTAGACAGGCACCGTCAGGACAGTAGCCATGGCTACACGCGAAGGCGCACAAGTTCACGAAGTGCTCGTAGTCGTGACTGTTCTTGTCCAGATCTGATCCCGGACACCCTCGCACGCCTGATCGCGTGGGCACCGCCGCCGCCGCCGAAGCAGGGCGAACATTTTGATGAGAGAGAGAGAGACATACCTATGCATCGGAGTACCGAAGTAGGAGCCGCCAGCGCCGAAGAAGAAGAGGTCGACTGAGGGCTGGTGGTCACGGCAGGGACAGCAGCAGTGGTCTTGCTGGCAACTGAAGTACTGGCTGCCTTGCTCGTCGTCGTGGGGCGTTGGCAAAGCACTCCAGGTAGGACGTGGGGAGGACTTGGAAATATGCATGTGTGAGAGAGAATATGTTTATTAGTGCTGAATGCCTCGGATCAGTAATCTCATAAATTGTATTGAATATAAATGGTGCTGCTGATTCTCTTTCGAGGCAATAACCCATAGACTATGCTATATATACAAGCTGCCGCTGTTTATGCCGGGGTTCCTTAACTATATACAAGATATGTTATTAGCTATATCTGTCTTATACCTTGGATTATGAGGTTAATTGGTTAGAAGTGAAATCCCATATAGGTCACGATAGTATCTGTGGTATCTCTTCGATAGAATAATGTGGTGTCCGGTGTTATCCTTCGACGCGGGCATGCCTTGGGTATTCCTGAGCTATACCAAGTCTTACTGGAAGGAGACCACGGAAGAGAGACCATAGTAAGCTCATATTCTAGGAATAAACTATAGCTCACGCCTAGTACTCCCTATTGATCTCGATGCTAAGAGCTTAAAGATCCAGTGCCTACTTAGACTGCTGCCTAGAGTCGTCGACGCCGAGGCCTTTTATACTTTAAGGCGAAATGTTCCACTGAAGCCATTAAAAGAGTTCCAACTTCTCCTCCTATTTATTTTTCTTAGCACACACTATTAGTGCGGGCCACCTACCCACACCAATTTTACTAACAACCCCTAAAACCTAAATCTCATAATCTCCCTACTCACACTATATTAGCTTCTACTAGTAGTATACTAGTATAGGTTTCTATACTATCTTCTTACTTATTTTCTCCTTTACTAATTTAGTACTAGCTTAGGCTCCTAATTACTTATATAAAGTATAATATAACTATTTATTAAGGGTTATTTATAAAGAAGTAAAAGGTATAATATATACTTATTATAAATAGAATAAAGAGAGTTATAATTAACTAGAAAATACTAATTTTTAAGTAAGGGAACTCTAAGACCCCTAATACTATTATTATATTAATTTATAATATAATTATAAAAAACTCTATACTAAGTAAAATTATAGATTTTTATAATTAATATTATTAAATTAATATAATTATTATTATAGTACTTAATACTATTATTACTTAATTCTAAAAAAATAAGTAAAATATAAATATTATTTAATATTATATAAATACTTTTAAATTTATATTAATAATACTTATTATTAATTAATATACTCTAAATTACTAAATTATAATTAAATATATTTCTCTTAAGGAAATAAGTATTAACTACTCTTATTCCTCTTCTTATAAGAATAGGGATATTTTTATTACTTAACTTAAAATTAGAATTACCTAAGTCCCTACTACTAGTAAATAAATTATCTTTTATATTAATACCCTTACTAGGTAAATTAACTAGCCCTATTAAAACCTAACTAGGACTTAATTTAATTAACCCTACTAATTTTAAGTAGTACCTTTAAAATCTTAAACTTATTAAGGTAATTTATAAGAGGGAGCTTAAGTATATACTAAGTATAAAGACTAGTATATCTTTTTCTAGTACCCTAAAGAGTACTAGTACTAGGAACTTATTATTATAGAATTCTATTAAACTCTTATTAAAATAAATAAAGTCTATAAATAAATTATTAAGGTAATTAATAGGGTTTTATTTAGTTTTATAGTTAAAGTAACCTTTAATAGAAGTAAATTAGCCCTATTTAATTACTATATTAAATTATTTAAATTTATATATATAACTAGTATTAAGGGATCCTAAGTATAATATATATATACTCTCTAATATATCCCCTCTATTATTATTAGTAAATATACTAATAATAATAAATAAATTCTATTAAAAGTATTTAATATTATTAAGAATAAGGCTACTACTATTATATATAGTTACTACTTTATTTAGTACTATATTATTTAAAGAACTTAAGAGGCTAATACCTAGAATTAATTAATATTCTTCCTAGAGAATATTCCCCCCTTTAGAATTTATAATAATACTCTTATATAATAACTTAAAAAGAAATATTAACTAAAGTAATATATAACTTACTTTAATTAGTATAGAACCCACTTATACTATAAGAGACTTCTCTATAATTCCTATAAAGAGTCCTCCCACTATAAAAATAAATAAACTTATAAATATATATTCTAATATACTAACTACTAAAGCCTATATTAAAACTAGAACCTAGCCTACCCCCTATAGCCCTAGGTTAAGAATAATTATATTTAAAGACTATTTACTATATAATAGAAAGTAATTTATAGGGAAGGTACTAAATTATATTATGTGGCTGTAGCTAAGACTAGTAGGTATACTATCCCCCTAAATTCCCTACTTTATAAAGGTATATTAATTCTATTTAATTAACTTAGGAGTAATCTCTTTAATACTCTTAATACTAAGGAATATATATTATAGGTACTTAATAGTATATATATTAACTAAGAAAGCACTACCCCTACTCTAAATAATATAGAACTAGATATTACTTTAGGCTTATTAGTTCCTTTTAATAGTAGCTCTAAGTACTAACTAACCCCCTAGCCTTATTAAAAGACACCCTATAATAAAAAACTTAATTATAAATAAGCCCCTTATAATTTTCTAGAATAATATATAAAAAACTAAAATAATATATAATATTACTCTATACTATAGTAAATTAATAAGTATAAATATTATTATTCTCTAAGAATTATAGTATTTATAGAATAAGAAACTTAATATTATAAAAATATATTTAAAATATTAACTTTATTCCCCTATTTAAAAATAAATTAAACTCTATAAATAGTTAAAAGTACTTATATTATTATGAATAGTTAAATTAACTAGGCTGGTATACTGGAGTGTACTGTATTAAGTGAATTCTAAGCTAAAGAGGAGAAGAAAACTCTACTATGGGGTGGGCATAAGATCCTAGCCTTATAGACTAGGGCTCACGAGGCCCTACTTATATAATCATAGTTATGTGACCTATAAGTTAGTACCCCAGGGATCCAGGGGATACCCCGGAGGCTAGTACTATAATATTACCCCCCCCCTTTAATAATATTACTATTTATAGTAAAACCCCTCACTTAATTAGTATAGTAAAAACCCTCCCTTAAATTATTAAATTATTATTTAAATACTTAGTAAGTATAGTATTAATAGTAATAGTAGTAAGTTATATATTAAACTACTTTAGTAGTCCTAGGCTCTATAAATTATTAATATAAAAGGCCTAAAGTACTATGGGAGTATACTAGAAGCTCTCTATATTATACTAAGTTAGGTTCTTATTATATCCCTTCTAATTAACTTAGTATTATAGCTTCCCTCACTAAACCTAGGATATTATAATATAGGAGACTTTATACTCTAGTCTACTATTAAAGTTAATTAGTAGTGGGGGTAACTTTATTTAACCTAGTAATAAATTCTTAGTAGTCTTTTAAAGCTTACTAGAGTAGAATACTAGGTAGTACTTATATTTAGTGGGTAAGTTAAGTACTTAAGTACCCCCTTTATTAATAGCTTTAATAGGCTAGGGATTATTCTAAAATAGGGATAACTTTAAGAAATTCTTATAGTACTAACTAAATATTAAAATATAAATTATATTACCTATTAAGAGGTTATTTAGCTAATAATACCTATTAATTACTTATTTATATTACTCCTAGGTAATAAATATATTTCCCTTTATAATATCCTATATAATATAAAGCTAACTAGTTAAATACTAGGTATTTATATAATTTACCTTCTCCCTAGTACTATTAAACTTAGTTATACACTACTCCTAATTAAAACTTATCCACAGAGTATAACTATACTCTACCTTAAAGAAGTAAAGGCCTATTATTTTATTTAGTAGAGTAACTTATATAAAGTCTATAGTAAGTAGTATTTTACTTTAATTATCCTAGAATTAATTAAGCTAGGGCTAAAAGTACTAAGTAAGGTACTAATTTATAATTTTAGTTTAATTATTAGTCTTAGTATAGGCTACTATAAATAGTTATAACTTTACCCTATAAATCTTATAGAACTTATTCTAGAAATTAGAGATAAATTATAAGCCCCTATTAAATATAATAGTAGCTAGGAAGTCTATATAGTGGAAGATATTAGTATAGTATAGTTATACTATATTCTAGGCTATAATTATTTTATAATAAGGTAATAAAATACTCTTTTTTAATAAATAGTAAATAACTATAAATATATTATTAAACCTATAGTAGTCTAGTAAGTATAATATATAGTCTATAGTAATATATTCCCATAGATAATTAGGAACCTCTAGGGGGCAGAGCTCTCCTGGGGGCTTATCCCAAGGCTTCTAGGTATAATAGTATATATAATAGTTCTATATATATTACTTAATATCTAATATAAAGTAAGGCTACTAATAATACTATTTAAGGATTTTTAGTGTTTTATTTTACCCTAAGTAGGTGGTTAGCTTCTATGCATAGGCTTTCTAAATAAGCTATATCCATAGGTCCTCCTCTTCCAGGACTATAAGCTTCCTATTCATTACTAGGAGACTATTATAAATAGCCTAATAGCTCTTTTCCCCCTTAATTAAAGCTTAAAGGGGCTATAGGGATAGTATAGTAGTATCCTAGTTAAGCTAGAGTACTTATTTAATAAGGAGATAATTCTTAAGGTCTTTTTCTGGGTTAAGAGTACTTACTAAGGCCTTAGGGGAGTTAATAGTAATAAATAATATCTCCCTTAGTTTTATAGTAGTTATTAAGTTGAGATAGTTCTATGGGAGTAATACTTATATTTTATTAGTATTATAGAGGGCCTATTAGGTATGGAGATTTTTATTTTTCTAAGTTAATATATTAATAAGGATATTTTCCTATTTAGGCTAGTATTTAATAGTAAAGTTAAAACTTATGAGAATTCTAGTCTAGTAGGTTTATTAAATATTAAGGAGGTACTTTATTATAAAGTATAGAAGTAGTTAGTAGTTTATAATTACTTTGAATTTCTCTAGGAGGGCTAATAATTTAGTATACTATTCCTCTATAGTTAGGATAATTATTATTATTTCCTGGTTATAAATTAAGTAATTTATCTTTATAAGTAATATTATTTTTAAGAAGTATATAATAGGGTACTAAAGGCTATTATTAGGCTATTGCTAGAGAAGGGCTTCTATATAAATAGACTCTGAGGTATTTATCTCTAAATAAGTAGGGAGTTTAGAGTATTAGTAATAGAGGATAGGTACTAATACTAGTACTTGTTTTAGGGCCTTAAAGGTAGTCTTATAATTCACTATGAAATTAAATTGGACCCCCTTTATAGTTAGCTTTATTAGTAGCTTTATGATTCTACTATAGTCCTATATAAAGTACTAGTAGAAGTTATAGAAATCTAGGAAGAATTAAATACCTTTAATAATTATAAGGGCTTATTAATTCTTTATTATAGTAATCTTCTCTAGGTTAGGCTGGATTCTCTTAGTAGAGATAATAAAATTAAAATACTTAGTTAAGGTAATACTAAACTTATACTTTTTAATATTAGCCTAGAGCCTAGTATTATATAATTAATTTAGAACCTTCTTAATATATATTTTATACTCTAAAGAGTCTTCTAAGAAAATTAGGATATTATTTATATAGGCTATATAAAAGTTATTAAGGTATTCTATTAGTGTATTATTTATATACTACTAATATATTATAGGCCTATTATAGAGGCTAAATAGTAGTACCTTGTACTTATAGGCCCTATAGTGGGTTTTAAAAGTTATAAAGTCTTCTAAGTTTAAGTGAATTTGAATATAGTGGAAGGCCTATTAAATATTGAGCTTTGTAAATACTTTAGCCTAATTAATTCTAATTAGGGTCTTATTAATTAGTAGTAGTAAATAGTAGTTCTTTTTTATAAATATATTAAACTTTTAATAATTAATATAAAAATATAGGCTATTATTAGTCTTATATATAAATAGTATTAGAGCTATAAATAATACTTTATTTAGGGTAATAAAGTCCTTTTTTAGGTTATTTAATAATTATTCCCTAGTAGCTTTAAATTCTAAGAATAATTACTTATATATAAAGTAGTACTATAGTTATTCTAAGGTACCTAGTTTTAACTTAATTTTATAGTTATATAGTTAATATAGTACTAATATATTACTAGTAGCCTTATTAAAGTAGTCCTTATAAGCTTAGAGATATACTAGGAGCTTCTTATTAATTAAGTGCCTTATCTCCTTACTATTACCCTCTAGTATATAGGGACTTAAGGTGAGCTACTCCTATTTATTCTTAATAATATAGTTAAGTTTATAAAGTATAATAAACCTAAGCTCTATATCTCCTTATTTTAGGTTCTATTTAAGTTTAATAGTATTAATAAGAGTTATATTAAGGCTTTATATTGTGGCCTTAGTCTCTGGGAATAATTGGTTCCTTTAGTAGTATAGAGGTATATACTTAGGTAGAGCCACACTAGAGAAAGCATAGTCTATTTTTTATAGGTTCTCCCGCTAAGTAACCTTCTTAGTAGAGAGTAGGCAAGGTAGGATCTTCTTTAGTAGTATTATTAAGTACTTCCTAGCCTATTATTTAGTATAAAGTTATTTATTCACTTTAAAGGTAGCCTAGTATCTCTTAGTATTAATTTAATACTTAATATTAATCTCTACTAACTTATAAAGGTCCTCTATATCTTATATAATAGTATATAGTAAATTTTAATTAAGTGGGATATTATTAGGCTATAATAGGTACCTTTAGTATATATTTAGGTTTACTCTATAGTATTTAAACTATAAATAGCTAAGAATTAAGTTATATTTCCTTATATTTAACTAGAGTAGGGGTATATATAGTAATTCTTAGTAGTCTATATATATATAAATTATTTAAATTATCCTTATAGTATTTAATTACTTACTATTAAAGCCTATAGTAGGAATAGGGTATTATAATTCCTTATAGGGTACTTAGTAAAAATCCCTTAATAGGGGTATAATTTATATATTTATAAAAGTATAACTATTTACTCTAGTATCAAGAAGGGTATATAAATAAATACTATATTTATTATAAACTAATACTATCTCTTTTTCTAATAATTATTCTCTAATAAGCTATTAAAAATTAATAGAGATAAGTATTATGCACTAATTTAACTTAATCTCCCCTAGTTAGGAGTCTATTTATACTAGGGGCTTTAGTTTTCTACCTCCTTATAGTTAGAGGCCTATTTATTAGTATTAGTAAGCTTAATAATATTCATAGTAGCCTTATTTATTCTATAAGGGCACTTATAAACTAAATAGTCCTTATTACCATAGATAAAATAGGTGCCTTTAGTATATAGTTTCTTATATATAACCTCTAGGAGAGTATTCTAGGAGGTATGAGCTACTGCTGTTTAGTTATTTAATATAGGGGAAGAGGGATTAGGGTAAGTACCTCCAGCCCAAGATCTAAACTTATTAGAGCTAACTATAATAATTTATAATTCTAAAGGTAATATAATATAGACTATAGTATAAACTAGAGTAGTATAGTCCTAGAAACTTAATATATTATTTATATAATAGACTAAGTACTAGTTCTAAAGAGAGATAGGGAGTTTTTTATAAAACTTCTAGTACTATTGGGATTCTAGGAGCTTACTCTTCTAGACTAGCTTAATAAACTTAGTATACTTAGCCTGGATATTCTTAAATAAGATAGTAAGAGTATTAAGCCTTAATTAAGCTTTGTCCTACTCTACTAGGTTAATAAATATACTCTTTAATTCTAAAATAATTTATTTAGTAGTAGTAATTTAGGGAGAATTACCTAGGAGTATAGGGAATAGTATATTATAGACTTTTTCTCCTAAGTAAAATAGAATATACTTAAAGTATTATCCCTATATATAGTATTCTCTACTAGTAAGGTAGGTATTAATATAGAAGAGCTAGGTCTTAAATTTTAGGTTCTTATTAATATAGTTATTAATAGTAGTTATACTTATAAAAATAAGGACCTTAGGTATTTTAGTGGTTTTTAATTTAATATTACTAGTAGAAGAAATAGGGGAGTTATTATACTAACTCACCTCTAATTATTCTATTTAGTTAAGAATAACTTAAATAATAATACCTATAATAGAATTACTCTAAATTAGAGTAGGAGAAGTAGGGGATATATTATAGCTTAGTAGGGCCTTATTAATAGTATAGGTATACTCTAGCTACTTCTAAAGCTTAGTAATTTTATTTTAAGTTATATTATACTTAATATAGTAATAGTAGAGGACTTTATTATTCTAGGTAGTATAATAGAGATTATTAATAGTAATATAGAGCTCCTTATTCTTAAGTTCTAGGTAATAAGCTACCTTATAGAGAATTTTACTATTATAAAATATTTATACTTATATAGTATATAGTAATTATACCTTAAAATTTTAGGTAGTCTAAAGGAGAATTTAATTATTAATAAATTTATAAATTACTTTAGAGTTATTCTTATAAAAGTATTAGAGAGTATTCTTTCCCTAAGTATATAACTTTTTATTTTAAAAGAGGGCTTTATTATAAAATTAAAAGTTAATTAAGGCTTTAAAGTCTCTATATATTATTATAACTAGTTCCTCTTAGATAGTAGTAGTAGTTTTATTAGGGAAGAGGAGCTTAATAGACTACTCTATAATAGGCTAATTAGGGTTAACTAGAGTAATTTCTAAGAATTCTTTAGTACTCTTAAGAGAAGTATAAGTAAGATAGTATTTATTAAGTTAATTCTTTAGTAGTTTAAGGGGCTAATTTATATTAATTATAACCCTACTAGGGCCCTAGCTAAGCTCTCTTTATAAGTTATAGGTTATTATTTATAATAAAGAGAGTATATTAATTAAATTTACTTAGTAATAATATAGAAATTAATTTTAATATTTAGTTAAGTACTATAGAATATAGGTAATTAGAAATAAGGGAATTTTATATAGGGGTAATTAAAATATTAATCTTCTATTTCTAGAGAATAAAAGGAGAACTTAAAATAGTATTATAAATAATTAAATTAACTAGGCTAGCACACTAGAGTATATTATATTAAGTGAATTCTAAACTAAAGAGGAGAAGAAAACTCTACTATAGGGTGGGCGTGAGATCCTAGCCTTATGGGCTGGGGCTCGCGAGGCCCTGCTTATATAATTATAGTCACATAACCCGCGAGTCAGCACCCCAGGGATCCAGGGAACGCCCCAGAGGCCAGTACTATAATAATATATATTAAGAAGACTCTCCTAACTCTAAGAGTCTTTTATATTATTATTAACTTAAATTAAAATATAATTAGAGTTATTATTAGGAGCTATTATATTCTTAATATTTATTAAAAAACTAATAAATTATATATTATTACTATACTTAAGAATTAAATACTCCTAACTAATATACTTATTACTATTATAAGCTATACCCAAATAATATTAGCCCAGGCTTTACCTATACTTACTCACCTAGTCCCCACCTAGTGCTCCCCTAGTAGGCCCCCACTAGGCCCCTTATATATAGACTTTTTATCTATTATGGGAAACTTCTCTTTTCCCTCCTTAGTTCTAAATAAATAGTATTTTATATACTCTTTAGGCTAAATAAGCCTAAGCCTAGCCCTTTATATATTTAAAACTTAGTTCTTATTTACTATATAAATAATAATAGGGTTAAGTATAGCTCCCCACTAGTAAATTACCTAATTAGTAAGCTAGGCTCCTAGAATAAATAAGAATTATTAAATAATATAATAAATAATATAATAGAGGGAATTAATACCCCCTATAAGATCCCTATAGGAGGCCCTCCTATAGATAAATTACTCTAGTAGTAGTTAGAATACTTTATTAGCCCTCTCTACTAGAGAATTATAGAGCTAATAAATAAACTAATAAAAAGGGATACTATTACCTTAGTAAGCCACCCAGTACCTCCCCAGGTACTTATATCTACTACTCTCCCTATAATAGAGAATACCCTAGCCCTAATACTAGTTATAACTCCTACTGTGTAAGTGGCTAAATACTCTACTCCCCCCCTAGTAGTTACTTACTATTAAAAGCCTTTATTCCTCCTACTAAAGTTCTTAAGTAAGTAAAGGGAATATTAAACTTAGGCTTAATAAATAAAAACTAAGTTTAAAATTAATAAGTACTTCTATAATAATAACCTTAAATATTAGTACTTAATTAATACCTATTTAAATATTAGTCCTTAGTAAGTAATTAAAACCTTTTATATAATAGGGGGTCTAGGTAATACTTATAATTTAAAAGTATTTATAGTATACTTAAATTAAATATACTTAAATCTAAATAGCTAGCCCTAAGTAATAGCCTAATTATAAGGGCTTTAGTAAAAGAATAATAAGAGGCTTATTACCTTTCTTCCCTACTTTAAGAAGACCTTAATAAAGACTAATAAATATAACTAGTTAAATATAATTTAAATCTCCCTCCTAGAGACTACCCTAGTACTTTACTTAAAGGAGCTCCTAATTACTATAAAGCTTCTTATAAAGTATAATAAATAACTTATAAAGGTCTAGAATATTATATAAAAGTTTAAATATATAAAGGGACTAGTTAGTTATTACCTAGTACCCCACTATAGGACTACTAACTATAATACTAATAGGGATATTATAATAATTAATTCTATAGTTAAGTAGTATAATTACTAGGGCTCTATAGGGTCCCTCTCCTCTACTAATAATAACTTAAAGTATTAGAAAGACCCCCATAAGTACTATAATTATAATAAAGTGGGCTATATTTAATAAAACTATTTAAATTAGAAAAAGGATACCTCTATAAGAGTCTTAAAAGTTAAATTACCTATAGGTAATATAAATAAGAACCTAGGAAGTAATAATAACCCCTTAAATAATAAAGAATTAAGAAAAGAGTAACTCTAGTATAAAGTTAAGTACTAAAACTAACCTAAGTAGAAGTCTAAGAATAAAGGGAACAATAAAAGTAAAAACAAAAGAGTAACTAGTAATTAACTACTATTTAAATAAAAATTAATAAAAACTATACTATTTATATACTAATTAATACTAATTATAATATATATATTATTATTAATACCTCCCTTATAAAAAGACTCTACTTACTACTTATTAATAAAAGGAAGAGGAAAATAAGGGGGTATATTATTAAGTTATTACCTAGTAATACCTAGGGAATTACTATTCTAACCCTAGAGATTAATAAGTATATATAAAAAGTCTATACTTATATAGTTAAAAGCCTCTATTCCCTCTTATACTTTAGTAGGCTTTAAATAGAGAATAACTAAGTAATTTATAATACTAGGGCCTAATAAATAACCTATAGAAAAATAAGTATAATAGCCTACCTAGAGTACTAAGAGGAACTTATAAATCTTTAAGAAATTTAATTAGCCTACTTACTAGGGGTAAACTTCTTTATCTTCCTATATTAGTATATAATTAAAACTAGTAAGAAGGTACTTACTACTTACTAAGTAATATTTATAAGCCTAAAGAATATTAAAAAGGCCCTAGTACTAAAAAAGCTTATTAACCCTAGGAATTATATACTAATATATATTCTTAAGGAGTTCCCTAACTTATTCCAACCTAATATAACTTATTAATTACTCCCTATCCACCCTAATATAAATTATAAAATCCCCTTAGTCCTAAATAAAAAGGGCTATATACTAGAGCTCCCCTAGAGACTATTATATAATATATTAAGAGAGAAGTTTCTTATACTAAAAAAGACTTTAGAGGACTTACTAAATAAAGGCTTTATTAAAGCTAGTAACTCTACTATAGGGGCCCTAGTACTCTTCATTAGAAAACTAAGAAGAGGAATTCATTTCTATATAAATTATTAGGCTCTAAATACTATTACTAAGAAAGACTAATATTTACTACTCTTAATTTTAGAGACTCTCTAGAGGGTAACTACTATAAAATAATACACTAAGTTTAATATAATTATAGCCTTCTATAAAATTAGAATTAATAAAGTTAACTAGGAAAAAATAATCTTCTAAATAAAGTATAAATTATTTAAATAAGTAATTTACCCCTTTAGCCTTACTAGGGCACCTACTACCTTCTAATAATATATTAATACCTACCTCTACTAATTCCTAAATAACTTTATTATAGTCTATATAAATAATATTCTAATTTACTCTAGTAAGTCCCAGAGTAATTATAAGAATAAAGTTCACTAAGTACTTAGTTACTTCTTAATTACTAAGTTATAACTAAATTCTAAGAAATATAAATTCTTTATTATTAAAGTTAAATATATAGGCTTTATAGTAACTATAGAAAAGGGTATCTCCTATAATCCTAAGAAGTTAACTATAATTACTAATTAGTTTCCCCTAATAACTCTTAAGAGGGTCTAAAATTTCCTTAAATTCACTAATTATTATAAAGTCTTTATACTTTAATATAATATAATTATAAAGTTATTAATAAAGTTAATAAAAAAGAATACTCCTTTTAAATAGGTATTAAAGTAGTAATAAGTATTCTAGGAACTAAAGTAGTTCTTTATAATAGAACTAGTACTCCACTAGTTTAACCCAGATACCCTAATAATAATGAAAATAAATTACTCTAACTTTACACTAGGAGATATACTAACCTAGGAAAATAAGTGAGGTACTAGGTACCTAATAGCCTTCTACTTATAATACCTCTCCCCTACTAAGTATAATTACCCTATTTATAATAAAGAACTTTTAATAGTATTATTTTACTTAAGAGTATAAAAAGTAAAATTAGGGAGTACTAGGAGATTTAAAGTACTTATAAATTATAAAGGTTTTAAGTACTTTATAAAAAAATAATACCTCATAAAAAAATAGAGCTAGTAAACTAAGGAGTTAACTAAATATAACTTCTACCTTAAGTACTAACCTAATACCTAAGTAATAGTCCTTAATACTCTTTTATACTAGGAGTAAAATACCCCTAAGAATTAGAATAATAATTAATAATAAGAGTAAGTAATTTAAATTATCCCTAATAGTACCTAACCTAGTAAGCCCTAGGTAGGCTATATAGGAATTAATAATACCTAAATCTTTAATAATAAGCCTAATTTCTAAAAACTCTAAAATTATATTATAAGAAAAAATACCTAGTACTAATAAGTCTATATAACTATCTACTAGGGGGACTATAGTCTCCCACTAGACCTTTACCTTAAAATATAAATTATAAAGTATAAAATAAATACTCTAAGTAAATTAGTATTTTAGGGGAGATTATAAATTCCTAGTAATAATAATATAAACTACCCCCTAAATAAACTTAAAATAAAGCTAATATAGGAATCCTATAACTTTAGTATTATAGGTTACCTGGGGAGAAATAGTACCCTAGAGATTATAAATAAGAGGTTCTACTAATTAGGGTAGTCCTAGATAGTATAGTAATTTACAAGAAACTATAATATATATAGAGGGGTCTATATTTAAAAGTAGGCTAAAAGAAGTTTCCTAAAGCCCCTCCTAATATTTAATTAGTTATATTCTAACCTCTTTATAAACTTTATTACTAACTTTCCTCTAATAAAGAGGAGAAAGAGTTACTATTTATAAGTTATTATAAATTACCTAAGTAAGTCCTTAACTCTAAAAGAGATAAATATAATAAAGACTAAAACTTATACTTAGTAATTCCTTATTTATTACTACTACTTCTATAGAATATTATAATCTATTATTAATAATAGAGAGTTAAACTAAGTAAATTACTTCTAAAAGGAATTCTATAAATTAATAAGTATAACCCACCTACTAAGTACTAAGTACTACCTATAAATAAATAATAATATAGAGTAATATAATTAGGAAATCTAAGTTATACTAAGGGCCTTTATTTACTAATTCTAGAATAATTAGGGGGACCTACTACTTATTATTTAATTAGTACTCTATAACTAATAATATAACTTTATTAGAATAATACCTTTCTTTATAGAGTATAAATACTATATTAACTTAATCCTAGTAATAGAGGAGGTTATTAGAGTACTCTCTAGTGGGAAAATAATAGCCTAATAATTAATTAACTAGATTAAATTAATTATAGAGTTTATTTATATAGAAATAATATTTATATAATAAAGAGCTAAGAACTAGGCTAATAAAAAGTAGTTACTAGTAGAGAAGTACTATATAAATAATAAAGTATAATTAAATATAGTTAATTATAAGTCCCTATAGTTAAATAAGAAACTTACCTAATTATATTATAAGTATAAAGTAATATAAGTAATATTCCCCCTTATAGTAGAACTTAATATACTAGGCTCTATATATTTAAAGTTTTATATAGACCTCCTCTAAAGGGCTACTAATAATCCCCTACTTAGGTAAGTTATAATAAATATATAATTACCTCCTATTATAAATAATAATAATAAGGCTAAATAGGAGGTTAAGAATATTCTAGTAGTAAGGTCCTATTAGGTGGGTAGAAAGTAATAGAGAGAAGCCCTTATAAAGTAAATTAAATATATAAACCTAATATAGGAGCTAGTAGCCACAGTAGTAGAGATAATAGCTCTAGAGTAATTTAAGGAGAGGTATAGGGATATCATATTAAATAATAGTAACCTAGTAGTCACCCCCCCCAGGATAAGAGGGGGGGGAGGGGGGTAATATTATAAGTTATACTTAAATAATATTAGCCCGGGCTTTACCTATGCTTACTCACCTAGTCCCCACCCAGTGCTCCCCTAGTGGGCCCCCACTAGGCCCCTTATGTGTAGACTTTTTATCCATTATGGGAAACTTCCCTTTTCCCTCCTTAGTTCTAAATAAATAGTATTTTATGCACCCTTTAGGCTAAACAAGCCCAGGCCCAGCCCTTTATAATTACTAGGGACTATAATACTATTTATAAAGACTAGTAGCTAGGAGACACTTTTAATTAGGGAGCTACTTAAATTACTAGTTAAATTAATAGCTGTGACTTATATATTCTTAATACTCTAGGGGTTCTTATATATAAAGTAGGTAATACTCTTAATTTATTAATCTTAAATATACCTAGAGCTAGTATATAAGTAACTAGGTATTATTATACTAGGTCTAATTATTTCTCCCTCTTTATTACTCTACCTCACTTTAATACTAGGAAACTACCCCCACCTAATAACTTAGACTATTACTTAAGCTCTAAAGGCCTTTTAGCCTTTATTATATTTATTAAAGAAAATATATAGGTTCTTACTACTAATTACTATATTACTAAGGATCTTAATTAAGGTACTATTAAACTTAATACCCTATTTTAAGTTATACTTAAAGTAGTAAATAAGGCCCCCTAAAAAGGGGGAGAAGGTAAGCCCTAGTAAACTAATAAATATATAAATACTAATTAAAAGTAGAAAACCCTTTATAATATTAACCCTAGTACTAATTTTATTAAGAGGGTAAAAACTAAGTAGGATAATATTATTAAAAAGAGTAAGTAATAAATATAGTAGGATTAAATAGAAAGTATTAAGTTAAACTTAGACTTCTATAAAATTATAAAGTAGTATACACTAAAACTCTAGTTATAATTATCTCCTCTCTAAAATAATAATAATATAGTTATTAATTCTAGTAAGAAGAACCTCTACCTCTATAAGAAATTACTAGAGAGGAACTCAGTAAAGAACAACCTACTAGAGTTTACCCTAATATATACTTACTATAGAATATTCTTTTAAGTTAAAATTACCTATCTAGAGTTTTATAATATAGTCCTTAATATAGGTAATACTACTTTAGGGCCTAATAGGACTATAATTATTATACTCTAGGTGGCTTAGCTATATATTAAAATATATATATATTAGCTCTATAAAGTCTACTTCTACTTAGGGTATTACCCCCTCCCCTAGTATAAGGCTAAAGTATTATTTATCCCTAAAATAAATTAAGATACTAGTATATATAAGGGCTAGTACTTAATTTTACTCCTTTCTATTATAGGTAAGGGGCTTAAGAGACTTATTACTAAATAAATAATATAACTTTATATCTACTATAGTATTCTCTACTTATAAGTAGTTAGAGCTCTCCCTACCTTATTATTAATAAATATTATTAGGTACTTAGTACACAACCTAGAAGCTACCCTAGATAGAGGCTTTATAGTTACTTTTATAATTATTAATATTAAAGGGGCTTTTAATACTATACTAATTAACTAATTCTATACTATACTCTATACTTAGGGCTAGCCTAAGTTCCTTATTAACTAAGTAAAATAACTTAATTGCTATTATATAATTAATATTTATTATAAAGAATATAAAATAATAATAATATTATTATTCTATAGCCTCCTATAGAGCTCCCCTATTTCCCCTATACTTTATTTACTTTATATTAACTTTTTATATTAAATTAGCCTAGAAAGAAGCCACTTTAACTATGTGGATAATTATAGTATATTATATATTAGCTCTAACTTAGTTAAGACTAACTAGAGAGTATAAGGGATCTTTAATAAAATAATTATATTTAAAAAAGAGAATATAATTACCTTTAACCTAGTAAAAACTAAATTAATATACTTTTCCTAGTAATTTACCCCCTAATTTACCCCAACTTTAATATATAGTAATAAGTATATTAAATCTAGTACTAGTATTAAATAACTTAGTATATAGCTTAATAAGAAACTCTCTTTCTAGTACTATATTAGGGAGTATATTATAATTACTAAATTAGTTATAAAGTATATAAAGGGGCTTAATTAGGTAATTAAAAGTGCCCCTCCCCTAATTATATATAAAGTAATATACTCTATTATTATTCTAAAAATTCTCTTTAGTACTAAGATATAGTACTTAGAGTAAATAAAGCTAGTTATAAAGTACTATATTTAGATAAATATATACTTATTAATTAGAAGTAGTTTTAAAGAAGTTATTAGGAAAATTTAAGTAGTACTAAATATTACCTTATAAGAATACCTTCTAGTATAGAGTATTATAAGAATTAACTACCTCCTTTAGGAATTTAGTATCCCCCCTACTACTATTCTCCTTAATAGAATTAAGTAATATTTTATAATAAGGCTTAGGACCTTATAGTAGAATTACCTACTAGTAATCTAACTAATAACTTATAACCCACCCTATTTTTAAAAGGTAGTATAGTTAATAATACTTACTAGGGTAATAATATATATATTATATTTTATTTACCTAATTTTCCTAGAATAGAATTATTTACTTTAGGGAGATATTAACTCTACTAAAGATAAGATAATAGTAGTAGAGGACTATATATAGTAATTCTAAGTATAATTATTAATTTATATTATAGTATATACTAATAAATTATAAATAGACCTAGAGTCTATTAATTATAATTAGGCTATTTATAGGGGCTAAATTCTTATTAAGGGAGACTCTTATTAATTACCTTATATTAAAGTCTTTAATAGAGAAGTAAAAGGAATTATAATGGGATTAGTTATTACTCTTTAATTATAAGAACTTAATATTATAAGTATTATAATATATTTTAATAATTATATAATTTTTAACTACCTACTTAGAGTACTGCCTACCTTATTATAGGCTACTATACTCTAGTTTTAATAGAAAGTCCACTGGGTAAAAATACTAGTAGAGGTCTAGTAGTCCCTAGGACATATAAATATACTAGGTAATAAGATAGTAAATAAACTAACTAAATAAAGTATAATAATATAGTTAAATAATTTTTATATATATTCCCTAATATAAAGTTATATTTAGTAATATATTAGGGAATAATAGTAGACTACCTTTTTAAACTAGTAGTAAAATAACTACAAAAACTTATAATATAAGAACCTTAGTTTATTAGCCTCTATTAGGCCTACTAAGGAAATTTATATATTTAATTACTAGGAACTCTACTAATTATTAATAACTAGGATTAATTATAGGGACTTTACTTAGTATTACTAAGAGTATAATTATATAAATATTTAATTTTATTATTTATATAGTAAAAATAAGACTCCTATTTACTTATTATACTATTAGAAAGTATAAAATTCCTAGTTATAATTTACTTATAAGTAGTTTATAGCCTTATAATTAGGAGTAGAGTAAGTAGACTTTATTTTATACTTATACTAAAATTACTTTTATAATAAAATTTATTCAAGGAATTATTATAGGCCTAATAATAGACCTAATAATACTCCCCTAGGTACTATATTTTAGAATACTATATCTTATAATAATATATTCCCCTCTAGTTTTTAGTACTATAAAATTAAGAACTTACTTAATTTAAAATTAAAGAGTATTTAATTACCTACTTATTTAGTAGAGGAATTAGCCCTATTTATAAAGTCCTTAGCTCTTATTTTAATTTAATAAGTCCTAGTCTTTATTAAATAAGTTACCCTAGTTCTTAGTTACTAAACTAATATTAGACCCCTTTATAAGGGCTAGTACCTAGCTCCATATATACTTACCTCTAAATACACACTCCTTCTCTCCTCTCCTATATTAACTATAATACCTTATATCTCTTAAGTAGTACCTACTTATATAAGGGATATTAATTATTATTATTATTAATATTTTTACCCCTCTCTATATATATACTATTTTTATATTTTACTTTTTTATACTATATATAGGGGACACATTGTGAGGCCTTTTAGCCTTATATATCCAAACTATATTTATTAGAATATATATTTACTCTTTATTATTGTATGTAGATGTGTATCTTTAGTAGCCTGCCGGTGTAGACGCCTTATGCCTCTTAGAGGTGAATAAGGGCGTTAAATAATACAACAATAATAATAACAACATTGAAAGAGTTCATGTGTCCTGGATGCCCTGTGCCGGCTAGCGCAGCTGTTGCTCTCCTCTGGAGTCATTGACCTTGTGAAGTTGCCAGATAGTAGGATATACCTATATATAGAGATTCGTATCCAGATAGTAAGTAGGGTTAATCATGTTCGAGTTTGGGATGGCTCTTGTCAAAAACATCTTCTCTATGCCGGGCGGAACCCCCCCCCCACCAAAACATTCGACCGCTTTATGGTGCAGTCATCCGAAAGTGGACGGGTTTCTAACAGCCGCCATCCAGAGCGTATTCTGACCCAACCGCAGGACGACGACTGCAACGGACGCGCGGTGTCTCTGGGCTGACGTCGAACTATCCAGCGGGATGGGCGAAGCCAGGTATGCTCAAACTCGTGATTTTTGCTATTCGGGAACACCAATGCCCATTTCTCATGTTCGTGCGTCAACGAAGAAACTTCATCCTTGCTTCGACGTAGACTGCCGCGACCTCGCGGACGACACTTGATGCGCCCGATTTCCGTGGTGCCTGCATCTTTGCTGGATGGCGGCGAGTGTTCTTCGCGCGTCTCAGCCCTTAATTCACTGGGCTCCTGCGAGCACCTTTGGTGGTGCTGGTGCAACAGAACCCTGGCAGCGGCAGTGGATGAGTAGTTTTATCGCCCTTTCTTTACTCGTGAACCCGTTCTTCCTTTTAAAAAGGGTCTGAGCAAGGCGCGTCTTCGATGTCCATCACGATCGCGTGCCGGTTGCGTGTTTTGACGCAATCTCCGAAGGACAACAGCATCACACGCCGGTGAGTTGTGATTCCATCTCCGGCGGGAGGCAGTATCATCCCAGAAAGTGGTCGAGCATCGAGGCAGTGTGCCAGTCAACTTCTGAACCCCCTGCCTCCGGAGACGTTCAGAACACGATCCAACCCGGTTGAAGGACCATCGACGCTGGCTGAAATGCCGGCCCTCAATTTATATGAGCAAAGAAACACAAGGTGGAAGAGATTGAACCGCCGTGGACATCCAACGCACCGCTGGGTCTTTCCTTTCCCAACCAAACCGACCGAAGACCAGCCGAGTGGCGATGAGCAAGCAGCTGGAACTGGAGAGCCAGAGTATCGAAATAAGGCAAACTCGCACACGAAACACATCACAAATCACCAGGCGAAAGTATGTAGATACCCATAAATGAAACGGTGTCTAGACGGGTTTTGATACCAGCACCGAGATCAACGAAAGGATCCATTCCCAGAAATTACTCTCCGGCCACCCAAAACCCAAAGGTTCACCAACAGCGCCTTTCATCAGGTCCGAGACCCCCGAAGGAGCTCATTCCCAGTAGTTATGCTGCGGCGGGCGGCCGTGACTATCTGAAGAAGAGAAAAAGAAAAAGAAGAAGTCGCTCCAGCGCCGCGCCAGTTTTGAGGTTGGAATTTTTTTTCTGGGTATTGGTCCGTGCATCCGCTTGCGCTGACATAAGAAATCGGTCCTTGAGCGTTCCGACTTACCCACTGACGCTGGATCACGTGAGACAGAGAAGCTTAGGAAGTGGTCTCCGCTGATTGGTCGATCGCAGCCGAAAAGCCGAGGGGATTCCCGCCGCGCGGGTTGGGTATGGCTGAATGGGTGCCCTTGACATCGACGTCTTCGATTCACACACCCACCCCTTGTAATAGCAGCAGCAACAGCCGTCGCCGCCGAGGAGCCGCATCGAGAACGAACCCGCGACCGCCGACGACAGATCAGTTCAGTCAAACCGATTCTCATTACTCGAATTCTATACCAAACTCCCAACATGATTGCGCAGCGGGTGGGCGTGTCGGCCCTGCGCCGAGGTACGTCGATGTCATAGACACACCCGCTTGGGAAGAAGCTCGCGATATGCTGACCATGGGCGCCGGGCGCGCAAAAATTATAGCGGCAGGAAAGCCCTCCGTCTTCTTCAACTCCCAGATCCCCAAGGCCGTTGCCGCCTCAAGCATGTCCACGACGCAGATCCGGTACGCAATTCCTTCCCTCCCTCCATCCCGCCGAAATAGCCTGCCCCCCCAAAAAAAGTTTCTAACACGTGCCTTCCCTCACAGTCCCGTCGCGACCAGCAAGCTCTCCGTGGCCGACGGCAACGAGATCCTCGCCAAGCAGCGCCTCAACCGCCCCGTCTCGCCGCACCTGAGCATCTACAAGATGGAGCAGACCTGGTTCGGCGCCTCCATCTGGACCCGCATCACCGGCGGCGGTCTCTCCGCCGCCTTCTACCTCTACTTCGGCACCTACCTCGTCGCGCCCCTCCTCGGCTGGCACGTCGAGTCCGCCTCGCTCGTCAGCGCCGTCGCCGCCATGCCCGTCGCCGCCAAGGCCGGCCTCAAGTTCCTCGTCGCCTGGCCCTTCACCTTCCACTTCTTCAACGGCATCCGTCACCTGACCTACGACCTGGCCCTCGGCTTCGCCAAGCCCCAGATCATCAGGTGGGGCTGGGTCATCTGGACCTCTTCTCTCGTTTCCGCCCTCGGACTCGCCTTTGCGTGGTAAGAGTGCCGCCGACGAGGACAGGGCGACAGAGAGGGTGAGGGGACGGGCTGAGAGAAGGTAACGGGGACCGGGGGGGACGAGAAAATACTGTTCGGGTTGCAGCGAGGAAACATGAGCGACTGGCGTTTTGACCGGGTGGCGCCTTGCTGGGAAAGAATGCTGGGCGCAAGGCCTCCCCTCTGCCCAAGGCAAGGGACTGTATAGACTGAAAGCTGTAAAATGAATTCCCTTGAGTAACAAGCAACTTAATCCATTGATCCGTTCAAACATGCATATGCAATTGCCATTCACGCATACCTACGGCGAAGACAGTGATATTTTATGAAACGTGTTTATTGACCATATGCAAAGGTCGCAGACTAACGTGGTATGCCTCCCAACCTTGTTTTGCCATGCCTAGCCCAAACGCCGATACGCCTCCCAGATACAACACTGATGGATCTTATTCTATGTTACGAGCATCCAGGACCTGTCGAACCAGTCTCCTGTTGCCCAAGTTGTTCAGCCGCTCTCCCAAGATAGGCCCGATGAACTCGTTGAGCTCTGCCGCGTGGTTATCGGCGCTGCCGTTGATGCCGTTAACCGCTGTTCTGTCATCCTCGACCATGGTGGTAATCGCCTTGAGGATACCGCCCACCAACATCTCGAACTCGGTGCCCTCACCCTTTTCCTTCAACGGTTGCAGGATGTTGTCGTTGTACGCTCGGAGACACTTGAGCACCAACACGCGCACTGCTTCAGGTCCGCCAGCCGATGCGACACCCGAGATGGCACCAAAATGCGTGGCGGGCGGCTTATCCGGGTCCATGAAGAACTTGAGACACGTGCGCACAAGCTTAGGGCGCAGCAGGTTGTTCGACGCGGCGTACTTGCGAGCGATCTGACCTAGTAGAGATGCGGAGAACTCGCGGAGCTGGTACTGTTCTCGCATGGCATCCGCGCCATCCTCGTTGCCGATCTTGCGGCTGAGGATGCAGGTTAGCACGGGTGCCGCGATGGAGTTGGCGTAAGGGTCGAGGTAAAGCTTCTTGTTCGATATGAGAGCCAGTGTCAGCTCCATCGATTGACGAAGGGTGAAGACATCGTCCAGGCGGTGCGTAACCTGGTTCGCAACGAAGTTGATGAAGTAAGGTATCAGTTGATGCAGTCCAGGGTCGTCGCGAACAGACTCGAGGGCGGCCAGGCGGAGGCGCTCGACTTCCTCGTCTGGGTTATCGTCGAGCAGGGCGTTTTGGACCTTTTCGAAGTACAGGATGAGTTCCTTCGATACGACGTGTTTGACGGCAGGACGGAAGGACACCGAGTCGTTTCCGGCAAGAGCGGCGAGGGCGGGGTTCGCGCCTGGACCCTTCGGGACGAGTTCTTGGCTTCGAGACTCGGCGGTGGTCGGGTTTTGGGGGATTGAGGGTTGGACGCCTTCGATTGCAAGCCAGTGTGCTGGACGCAGCAAGATTAGCCAAAGTCATGGCAACAGAGAAAATAGAAGGCGCACCTGTGAAGCTCATGTCACGCGGCACCTTGGGCAGGGGCGCGTTGATAAGCTTCTCGAAATCGACCTCCTCGTCTTCGATGTAGAACAGCGGCTGGCCGGGACCCAAGCTCGCCTCGCCAAATCGCAACGGGCGCGTCGAGTCGTAGCCGTATAGAGGCTCGACATTGAGTACTTTGAGAGCGGTGCTGATGTCGTTGACGGTCAAGGTCGTCCGGCGGGATGCGCGCATGAAGCGCAGGGCCTCGACGATGACCTGACCGATGCGGTATTCGACGTCCTGGGTCAAGCAGCGTTGGGCGTCGTCGTTGAGGTTAGAGATTCCGACAGACTCGGCGACGTCTTTTACGTTTTCTGGATTCCAGAGTAGTTTGGGCGCGTCAGAGGCCGCCATCGTGTCGTTCGATTCGCGTGGTTCGACGACGGGTGACGGTGATGCGACAAGGCGCCGAAGTGGTGTCGAAGTGAAGTCCGATACGAGGCTGAAAACTTGGGGTAACCCCCCCTACCTTACGGTACCTAATTCAAGGTAGGGTAGGTAGGTACCGGGGCGTACACGGACTGGATGCCCCTACTGAGTTAGGTAGGACCAGGAAGGTGCGGGCGGGGGGTGGATAAGATAGGTGCCCAAAGTTCTGACGTTAGTGGTCTCCTTCAGTGGCTGCCGTCAGTGGGACATATCAGATGAATGCCGCCATCACAATAGCATACTTCTTCATAAACAAGCTTACCACAGAAAATCCCCTTTACTTCCAAGGAAGTCTCAAATATGAGTATGATGGTACTTCCTGGGTGGGTTTAGAAAAATACAGCAGAGTGGGACCAAGGAGCTGAATGTGAAGGACGGCCCGTGAACTTGATCGTGGAACTCTCTCTGATAAACTGTTGTTGCTGAGATGATTTCCACTCCTGTAACAACGATGGAAACAGGATGATCAACATTGATCAAGACAGCTACTGAAATGGGAGAGGAGTGCGGTTACCTAGTTATCACTCTCTTCAAGTTTGAAGTGCCTCTGCCGTAAGATTTACAATATCGTGTTTTACTCATTCACACTATTTCCTCCGAAAAAAAAAAAAACACTTTAATTCATGTTTTGTTCCTAGGTAAGTCTGTATTGAATGTCGCACCGTCGGTAAGAATGGCCTTTCTGCATTATCCTGACTTGCTCCAGGCGGATATTAGATTTATATCTTTCTTGGTTCGTTATAGCACAGGACCTTTTCATTTTTCATGTTGCTTTTGCATTCCATGCCCCAGAAACGTCCCTAGAAAGGTGTTAGGGTGAATTAAGTTGAGAAATTTACTTCGAATCACCCAATTCTTGTCTGACAGCAAGAAACATGTCTTTGTAAAAAGTCAAGTCCCAGGGTATATTAAACATACGCTAACAAACAAAACTTGGCCGGAAAACCATCTAAACGGTCTGCTCGCCGGGTGGTGTGCTCATGTTATCGCTTCGATTTCCCGACCTAGGGTCAACCAGCTCGTCCATGCTGTTGTTATTCTTGCCCCCATCTTGCTCTCCCTGTTCATGCAAGTGTAACCTCTCTAGACCCCAAAGAGTCCAAACCATACAGCCGAGGATGGCAAACTCCATCAAAACAGTCATAAAAAGATACATTGTCGTGTCTCCGCTAACGGCGCTGAACTTCTTCTCCCCGGTGCTGACGTAGGCAATCGTGTAAGAAATACGGACAACCATGAAGGGAAAACATGCACCAAACCCGACCATGGAGCGTTTCTCGCTTGAGGGAATCATCTTCCACTTTTGCGCCAACCAGGCGAACAGAAGGACGCCCCAGAAGTACAGCGCGGCGAAAAGACCAACGCCAGCCTTTGTCAGCGGACCTGGGGCCATGGCGTTTTCCTTCTTTCTGCTGGCGACGATGTAGTCGGCGATTGAAATGGCCAGGCCGGCCCAGCATATGAGTTCGGGGACGCGGAAGTGCCATGGCGTTAGGACTTGGACGAAATGGTTTCTGCAAATAGCGCGTAAGTTAGAGCCGAGCCAGCTTCGGGTTTGGGGTTTGTGTATTACACTCTCTTCAGCAGATCCAACAGCACGAATGTGAGCAGGACGAGACCGAGGGATTCGCAGACAAAGATCGCGGCCCAAACGCCGTTCGAGTCGTTGAACATTGTTCCGAGCATGCAGCCTGCGCCGACGATGCGTATTGCTGAAATAAAGGAGATCCCGAGCCAGCCCATTCTTTTTTGGAAACGGAACAGGACCCCGAGGACGAGAAATACGGAAAAGACTATGATCTGGGCGATGGCCACGCCGTCGCGGAATCGGAATTGGCGTTCTGCCATGGTTTGGTGTGGTGTAAGCGAGGTGAAGACTGTTGGCTGTGAACGTCGTCTCGATGACTTGAGAAGAAGATTGAAGTGATTCCCATCGGAATTTTAGACTCAGTTCTAATTAAACAGCTTTGAAAACATCTCTGGAAAGACCGGTCAGTCGCTTTTATGTTATTTAGATCTTTTACATGCGAGGCCTTTGAGGCCGCCACCGTCAGCTCCCGGCTACCAGATCGGTCGTGGTGCCCCTTGGGAGTCGGCCCCGGAGGCGGAGCGTGGCGCCACTTAAGCGAGTGCGAAAGTCCGGGGTTCGGGTGCGAGAAGTTGAGGGAGCCGGCTGCCTGTTCGCTTACCCAATGAGAATCACGAATGAAATATGTATCTGCCTTAGAATGGCTCCAATTCCTCTTCAGTCCTGCTAGCGCAGATCTCAGAAGCTAACAGGCGGATCATGACGAAGCTGAGGGTTGCACTCCACGGTAAAAAACAGCTGAAGTGAGCGGATATGCAAGTGTAAATGAATACGACAATCGGCCATGTAAGGTTGATTCTTGGAGAGTTCAAGCTGGTCCATCCCGGAACAGCACCCTGTTGGCGCGAATTCGGGCTTTCAAAAGCGTTCATTACATGATGAGAACAGCGAGAAAAACATCGGGTTACTTGCCTTGAAGTGGGTGGTCATTAGCACTGTAGTAATGAGAACAGCAATGAGACTACTGGTCCATGATAAGGAAAAATATGAAGTCCGTCATGCGTCTCTTCCCCACGATAGCCCAAGATTGTCAACGTTAACTGACATTACCCTTGTTCGGTCATGAGTACTTGCAGGTTCGTCTGAGCTTTCTGCTATAATTGAGATGGACCTACAAGTCAGTCCCGAACAACATGGCCTACGCGCTCTGACGAAGAAGCTTGTTGATGTTATTCGTTAACGGTACCACCCAATTCTGAGCTTGAATGGGTCAGCCCTGGGTCCAAGGTCGCTCGTCGATCATTTTTAATCGCATTCGCTTCCAGGCAACGTAACTCGATGATCCCGCCCCCGGCCGGGGAGACCCATATCCGTCCGCATCGGAGGGCCGAAAACCGGCTGAAATCTGACTAGGCTATCAACCAGCAAATGCTTTCAGCCGTACGACTGGGTTTAAACAATTCACCCAATGCCGCACGTTCTGGAGAGGACCGGCTCTTTTTTTTTCTACTCTGTTTGGTGCTCATGGTTTCTGCCCCGCATTCCATCTGACCGCAAATGGACGCATGCAACCCCGAAATGAAGCCATTCGAAGCCCCGCCATGCCCTGCCCTACCCACCCACAACAACCAACCTTGATAAACATCTTGTCGTCCATGCCACTCCAACAATTCAATGGTTTCGTGGTGTAGTTGGTTATCACGTCAGTCTAACACACTGAAGGTCTCCGGTTCAAGTCCGGGCGAAATCATCCATTTGGGCGAATGGTTTAGTGGTATAATACTCGCTTAGCATGTGAGTGGTCCAGGGTTCGATTCCCTGTTCGTCCAAATCTTTTGTTTCCAAGGTTATTAGACTTATTTTACTGTTTTTGACTAGATGAAAAAATCTAGCAAGACCTGGAATGTCAATCGCGCAGGAGGCGACCTAGATACGAACATTTTGTTGCTACTCCTGGATGCCCGGGTACATCCGAGTGTAGCAAGGGATATGATCGGCGAATTCTATACCAGCGTCGTCGAACAACCTGTGCAGAGGCTCAAAGGACATGTTCTGGAGATGGCGTTCAATCTCGGTGCCACGGAAGCCGTGACTGTACTTATCTCGGGCGGAGGCAAGCTCGAATGCGGGATTCCATTGCACAGTCTTGCACGGCGAAGGCCTCATCAAGCGGCTATCAAGGTAAGGGATGAAGAATACCTGAAGGAGCTGTGCCAAGAAGCACCCGAGCTAGAAACATCCCACTCTCTCCACCTGGTCTGTCATGGCTCAGCGCTGATTTGATTGCTTATGGCGAGGATATCAATAAGGCGGCCAATGTGTAAGGACCCTTCACCCCAAGGTAGTCTTGCATACCACCTTGATATGTCACGCACCATTTGACACGAATTCAGATGCTGGTGCAAAGGAATATATACCGCCTGATCGAGCCTTGGGTTATGAGGACCATCCGATTGCACGAGGCCACTGCATTATCACATTCCAAAACCTCTATGGACTGGAACCTTGTTAGGTGGTTGCTGGATAATGGTGCGGGCCCAGCTGCCAGCCCCCGGGCCACATTCTTCGCGCAGATGTTCTACTCTATTTGGGTCCAGCCGTGATGAAGTTGAAGAGACGTATGCGGATATAATACGACAGTCTCAGTGGCTGCGACAGAGCGTCATGGCAGCGAGTCTGGCCACTAGGCCGATTTATTACGCTGTATCAAAGCCAAGAAGCTCCGTGTTAATTTTCTAGATTGTCTTTTCCTAGTCCTTTCTCTGCTCTCATGTTCTCGGGAATGACGGCCTTCACTGATGAAATCGAGCCGCGCTGGCATTCTTGAGATCCCGCCGGCGACTAGGCTCTCAAGCAACGTTTCTTATCTCCAACTCTCCATGCGAAGCAGCGGCCCCGTCTGCGCAGCGGCACGGCACTAAAGCACTCGAACGATTTTCTGGAGCCACCTGAGGGGCCACATTCGGAACCCGAGGGCGGCGTCTCGACGCCGTCAATCTTCATTTTCCAGACTGGGACGGACCCTTGAAGACTTTATTGGAGAGAGTTGCCATCAAAACTTCATAAGTAGATGCCTACTCCAACGGCAAGTCTGAAGGAGCTGCCTTCAGGGAACACAACATTCCGCGCTCGAAGCTCGTCATTATGTCCAAATGTTTCCAATTTGTCGACGAGGAAAGAAGTCCTATTGACCCTGCGAATCTCACCAGCAACGATGGTCCCCGCGTCAATAAAGTTGGGCTTTCTTGAAAAGCATATACTCGACGCCGTGGACCCCATCGTGAGCGGCTTGGTACCTACATCGATGTCTTCAGATTCATCGCATGGACCGTGATGCTCCTCCGGAAGAGATCATTAAGGCACTCTGAAAGTGGGAAAGTCCGGTATATCGGAGCTAGTTCGGTAAGTCTGCCGTGGTCTCATTAGCACGCACGAAGCTCTTTTCTGTCGTGCCTAACCTACTAACACAGAAAGCTGTCAGATGGCGGCTTGGGAGTTGCAAATGCTCCAAAACACAGCCAGGCAGAACGGCCGGCACCAATTCATCTCCATGCAGGGCATGTAGAACCTCCTCGACCGCGAGGAGGAGAGGTCTCCGCTGGCCGCCGGAGTCCTGGCGCATCCGTGGACCGACCGCACCGACCCACGCGAGCAGAAATATGTTTCTGCAGCTGTTGTTCCGTGGCTCGGAGAACGGGGCCGACAGGGCGATTGTCGGAAGAGTGGAGGATCTTGCGACCACTAAAGGTGTCTCGATGGCTCAGATTGCCCAGACTTGGCTCATCTCCAAGGGTAATTTACGGTTTGGAGACAAGGGAGAGACTCAACCAAGCTGCAGCAGCTTTGAGGGTAGAGTTGAACAGAGACGAAGAGAAACACCTCGAGGAGATGTATGTATGTTTCGAAGTTGCCTTTCCCGGTTTAAGATGTGAACGTAGTGTTGAAAGTCTGCTATCATTTCTTGTCGATGTCAAGCATCAAGTCCGAACCCGCAACTGTAAAGAGTAGCTCGACGGCGCCGCTTCTGGAGGAAACTAACGCATCACCACTTACGATACCCACAACGTCGACGGTGGCTCGCGGTATCGTGTCTATAATGGTCAATAAATCCATTGAGCGAGCCCAGACGATCTTTGGCGCTATCCCTAGCGCGACCAAGGTGGTGACACCCTTCTCCAAATACAGCCGTCAATTCGTCCGCTTAAGCATGCCGGTCGCTATCTTAGGCGATAGCAGTCTGGCGTTCTGGCCACAAAAGATCCCGAGCTGCATTTGGTAGAGGTGTGACGCCATGGCGTCGACCCACGCAACCTTTCTTGGAAAATGATACCCAGCGTGTCGCGGCTGTCTCTTAGCCCTGCGATGCCCTCACATGTTGCATTACAGAGGGCATTGCGCTTCAATCTCCCCCACCGGTGACCAGTCTATCGGAAACAACATTGGGGAAGTTCGAGTAGTAAGAAGCGGCATTGATGGAGAGTTCAAGCGCGCCGGGCGGGGACGGGAGTCGGAGCAGCCCGGCTCAAAGACCGACCGACGCGGACGGTCACAACGAAGGCGAGTCGGCTGTGATCGGCGACGACAGGTCCAGTTTGGCGGCGACACTCGTCGACCAGGACGAGGAGGAGCCCACGACCACATCCTCAGTTGAGCTTAGCATCGACACGGATGACAGTGACGCCGACTCAGCTTTGGGTATCGACGGCGGCAGAACCTCATCGTCGGCTTCAGTGGACTCGAGTGTTTACAGGTTCGTTGAAGAGTTTGGACGAACTTACCATAGATATAAGGAAGGAAGTAAGTTATCCTGGAGTTTGACGGCTATGATGGATCTTTGGCTGATAAACGACAGAATACTTTCTTCCCAATGACGAGGTATGAAACTGCGCCTTTTTGAATAATCTGCAGCGCCCGCGATATCTGATATGGCAGGTCAATAGCAAGAACAGGGTCGTCTAGACTTACAGCACGCCATCGCTCTCCGCATTCTCGATGGCAAGCTCGGGCTGGCCCCCATCGGCAAACCTCACCGCGTGCTCGACATCGGCACAGGGACGGGGATTTGGGCGATCGAGTTCGCCGACCAGAATCCCGAGTCGGAGGTGCTCGGTAGCGATCTGAGCCCCATCCAACCCGAGTACGTCCCGGGGAACTGCCGCTTCGAAATCGACGACGCCGAGGATGAGTGGGTATACGGGCACAAGTTCGACTACATCCACGGACGGTACATGTGCACCTCCGTCTTCGACTTCCCGAAGCTGTTCCGCCAGATCTACGACAATCTGAACCCGGGAGGATGGGTCGAGTTCCAAGAGACGGTCATCGACTTCAGGGCCGTCGATAGTTCCCTCGAGGGCACTGCTCTACGGCGCTGGAACGATCATCTGCTGGACGGGATCCGCCGAGCCGGGCGCGACGCCTTGTCGCCGTTCGGATTCGTGACGAAAATGACCGAGGCCGGATTTCAGAACGTCCAGCAGAAGAAGTACGCAGTGCCGTCAACCCCATGGGCCAGGGGCCGAAACCAGAAGATCCTCGGGGCGATGCAAATGACGAACAACCTCGAGGGGGTCCAGGGCATTACGATGAAGATCTTCACGCAGGTTCTAGGCTGGACTCGCGAGGAGGCCGAACTGCTACTGGTCGACGTCAGAAGAGACATGGCCGATAGGAATATCCACGCCTATCTGACGATGTAAGTTCAACCCCGATCAATGCTGGAGTCGCGCGCTGATCGTTCGTAGCATGGCCGTATGGGGCCAGAAGCCTTATGATGCAGAAGGGTCTCAGGCTGCTGAAGTTGCATAAACAATCGCCAACGGAGAGGCCGGGAGTGCGTTCAACGACTACCGTTCCGCGAGCCAAGGTCTCCTGAGACTACATTGAGGCATCTGGTTGGTGTAGAACCCCGCTAGCCCGCGCAGTAGTCCGTTCTCGGGTTGTAAATCCCATCGTGATAGCTGTCGTTCAAGACTTTTAGATGCTGGAATACATGCAAAGCACGATTCATGGGCAGCTCTTCGTGATAATACAGGGTGTTCAAAGAGTGAAATGTTCAAGCAGAGCACCGTGTGAGGCACCCAAAACACGGAAGCCGCGTGTCGCCGGGTCCGGTCGATGTATAGATGAAGAGATGCCGAGGCCGATGAGCTGGAGGATCCACATCAAATGGACTTAATGGAAACCGATAACGACGGCGAATCGTGCTTGTTCCAAATTGCCCGACGACTCGGCGGGACGCGTGCCGGAACCGGCAGCTTTGCCGGGGGGGGGGGGGGGGTCTCGGGCTCGTCTACTTCGCATTATTCGAAGAATTTCCAGGACATGATCGTCGGCGTTATGACGAGCAGACCCATCGGATTTAAACCTGCATTTCTGTCATGTTCCCCCTTATTATGGATTCCCCCTCCAAAACCCCACTCGCTCTCGCCGCCCCCAGGTCTCTGACAAGACGTGGTAGAGCATGGAAGCAGCCGGAGAGTTTAATCGCCCGCATGCTTTGTCAACAACTGCTGTGGAGTTTTGCCTCGATCACTGAAGAAAATTTGCACTCCCACGTTCTCCCAGAGACGTGAATCGGTGGGGTTGCTGAGGCGCCAAATGAGAGATGAGCGAGTCAAACCCGATGACCGACCCATGTCAGTGCCACCCAGACAACAGCAGGACACCAAGCGGAAAGGGGAAATCATTGAGGTGACGTCAAGCTGACCAATTGGCGGGGTGAAGCTCCCATGCTATGCTACTCTTACCAACACCTTACCAGTTAGTTCCCTACCTCACTTGTTTGATGGTGGGGATATAGGCTGGAGAGGGCGGAATTCTACCGTGATAGCCAGACCACCGCCAGTCGTGATGGGAACGGAGCTTAGGAGGGCGGGGGAATACGACTACAAAAGAGCTTGACAACCCATGCTTGAAGGGAAAATAGGACTTGAGAAATCCAGCGGTCTCTATTTTCGTACAATTTGATACCCCATTCCATACTCTCCGACCCGCATTCAAGTAACAACATCACCCCAATACCCAGAACAAACTTTATCACAATGGCTCCCAAGAAGGTCCTCGTCGTCCTCACCTCTTGCGACAAGACCAAGACCGGAAAGCCCATCGGATGGTACCTCGTAAGCCACAAACAACCTCTAAGCAATGTTGCCGATAACCATTTCTGACACTCGACTGGCCAGCCCGAGCTCGCCCACCCATACGACGTCCTCAAGGAGGCCGGTGTCGAGATGACCTTCGCTTCCCCCAAGGGCGGCGCCGCTCCCCTCGACCCAGCCTCCGTCGAGATGTTCAAGAACGACCCCTCCTCCAAGAACTTCCTCGACAACCACAAGAGCGTCTGGGAGAACACCGAGCCCCTCTCCAGGTTCGTCGGCCGCGCCTCCGAGTTCGATGCCATCTTCTACCCCGGCGGCCACGGCCCCATGTTCGACCTCGCCTTCGACGACGAGTCCCTGAAGCTCATCGCCGACTTCGCCGCCCAGAACAAGCCCGTCGCCGCCGTCTGCCACGGCCCTGGTGCTCTCGTCAACGCCAAGACCCACGACGGCGAGTACCTCCTCAAGGGCAAGAACGTCACCGGCTTCTCCAACGCCGAGGAGGACCAGGCTGGCTTCACCGCCGACATGAACTTCTTGCTCGAGAGCCGTCTGAAGGAGGTGGGCGGCAACTACGCTACTGCCGACGCCCCCTGGGGCGAGAAGGTCGTCACCGACGGCATCATTATCACCGGCCAAAACCCTGCCTCCGCCCACGGTGTCGGCAAGGCCATTGTTAAGGCTCTCGGTCTGTAGAGGATAGATGTACGACATGATGATGAAAATTTAACGAAGGATACTTAATAATACCAAATTAAAGCGTTGTTAACATTTTACTGGGAGTCTATAAATGTGAACTTTTCTCACGGCTGGCGACTATTTGCCTATTTGCCAATTTCCCAACTGCTTGCACTACTAAAGCTTTGCGAGTGTACTACTAGACTCTTTCAAATATCCCCAGCCTCCGACTCCTCAACGTCAACGCTCCGTTGTTGCAGTCTCCACAGCCCAATAGCAGAGGAAATACACACTCCATCTCGGAACATGTCCATCGCCTCCGCGTCCACAACCTTGAAGCTCATCCGCATCATCTCTCCCATATATTGGGTATTCAAAAGCCGAAGCTCCAGGGTGATATAGTCGTGGCACACCTCGCTTTGGAGACCCATTTTTTCAACATGGCATCTCGAGATACGGGGCTCCCATACATGAATGTCCGCAGACACATATACCGAGTCTCTGGTGCCGTGGACTGACGTAGGCGAATCCGGGAGGAAGATCTGCATTTCGAAATTGTCTTTCGATACAGCATCGGCCCACTGAGCAAGGAAACAGTCCAAGATGAAGTACTTGTATGATTCCAGGTTCTCTCTGTCGTCACCCATGCCCAGAAAATAGTCCAGGACTTCGGCCCAGCTGCGGAGAGCGAAGCGATTTTTGACACACGCCATCGTGATGTCGACCAGTCTTTCCTTGAAGTCGAACAAACGTACCTCGCCGCCACGGGGACGGACAGTGAAGTCTCCCGGCCCCAAGTCTCTCGGCTGTGTGTTGCCCCAGTACTTGCAGTAGTATCCCAGGTACTCGTCGAGGATTTGATCTTTATGTCTGTCGAAGAACTCTGGGTGAATGAAGTCGCCGAGCTGTGGAATGGCGTCGTACCAGTCCCTGGGCATCTTTTGTACTTCTGCCTGGAGGACCGTTTCGCCGATGAGCTGGGAAATTCGGGACATGATGAAAGCAGTCCTCTCCCGACCACCCAGAGGTGGATCGGCAACTGGCATTTTGAGGTGTATAGTAGGAGAGAAAGTGCTCGCGTAGATGATGACCTTCCTGTTTGGTTTGCCTGTCATGCTGCAGAGACTAAAAGCAAAACCTACACATCTTCGAGTTTTAATATGTTCTGCATGGGTGCAATTCACTATACAAGCCCACAAGCTTTTTCTGTATCTCACAGATTCACCATCACAGGAAAACTCGGGATGAGAGGATACATGCATGTTGCCACCAAACTGGGTGTTTTACCAGGAATCCACCAAATGCCATGAGTGTGCTTTCAATATCGTGCATATTCACCACCACATACCCACTGTGCCTGGTTAAAACTTTCAACTACAGTGATTTAATCTTGATTTGAATCCGTGGCTTTTCTCACTGTTGCACCCAGCAATTCTTTGGGCTTATACAGACAACAAGGAACCCAGAGGGAGTTCGTACTTATGAATTACACAGCACAGGAGGCCTTTTGAGGTTGTTAAAAGCTGTCCGCTGACTCCACCACAGCTTTCCACAAAGTTTCTCAGCTCTTTACAAGCCTGTAGTTTCAAGACTTGTCTGTATCAAATTAGCCAACACTTGGATGTCGGTGGTACAGCGAGCAAAAACCGAATTTGAGTGTCACATGGAGGAAAACGGTGGGAAATTAACTTCACTGGCTACTATTCAAGGAACCCAGAGTACCTGCCCGGCGGTGACTTCTAATTGATTTTCTAGCTTGTTTGCCTCCCGAATAGCTAATGACCACCATTGCCGAAGCACAATCGCCATGGAACTTGGAGTGAGGATGATCAAGTGACGCGCATTGGTGGTATCGCAGACTCGGCAGTTCGTCGCGTCTCATTCCCGCCCGGTCTCGGGGACGCCGGAGTCCATTCTTCGTATACTGAATAAACCAATAGTTGATTGAAATACATAAACTCGGTAAGCGCGAACACGTCTGGAATATTCTAGCAAAGGTAGTCAGCCCAGATCAGCTGAACCTTCCAGTCGGTGCATTGATCCCGTTGCATGGAGTGCCTATGCGTCTAGTCAAAACATGTTCGAAAGAACGTTAGCTAGATAAGCATTCGGAGAACAAGCTTAAAGCATCTGTCAGGATACTAGGGTTTAAGCTTTTTCAGATAAGGAATGTATGGACGAAATTCTCCTCGGCTGCAAGCTTGGCGCACAAGACATTGAATTCTATCTAGTGGTGTATTACATTTGTTGGGAAACGTGCCCTCAGAGGTTATGCCGCTTATGGAAGCAATGGCTGGCTAGTCGAACAAGTTTATATAAGACCGACCATCAGTCAGAGTTTAAAGGGTCTTGGAGGCTTGCCCAGAGAGTCCTGGGTAATTCAACCTCACACAACTTGTCAGTGGCAATGGCGGATACCGAAGCACTTGCGAGAGGTTACACCCTCGTCAACGACATGCAACACGATGCAGGATTGTTTCTTTTGAAGAGACTCAATGTGGTCCCCGGCATGCGCGTTCTCGACGTTGGTTGTGGTCCCGGCGACTTGACTGCCCACATTGCAGACCTCGTCGGTTCCGATGGCAGAGTTGTTGGCATCGACCCGAGCAAGGAGCGTCTTGCCCTGGCCGAGGAGCGAAAGAAACCAAACCTGTCGTTCCACAAGGGGACGGCCGAGGATTTGTCCCAATTCGACTCGGCTAGTTTCGACATCGTATTCGTGAACTCCACTTTCCACTGGGTGAAGGATCAACCGGCGGCGATCGCGGAGTTCGCTCGGGTTCTGCGACCGGGTGGCCGACTCGGCATGTCCGGCGGGTCTGGCGACTTTGTCGCGGCACACGAAAAGATCAAGGAAGCCATCATGACGAAGGAGCCGTACAGAAACTACCCGGCGACCAACGGACCGAGATTCATCAAAAGAGAAGACCTGGAGAAGTTGCTAGAGGATGCCGGTTTTCACGAGAAAGACTTCGTCATAAACAAGATCGTAAAAGTCGCGAAAGACGCGGATGCCATGATAAACTGGTTGGACACGAGTTCATCCGGGAAGACGTACGGAGGGATTCCTTTAGAGTTGCGGGCAAAGGCGCGGGAAGAGATGAAACAGGAGTGGGATAAGTTGACGACCGAGGACGGGATTCACATGGATCTGCAGCTGCTGGTAACGGTGGCGACTCGAGGTTGAAGATTTCTTGAATAGACGGCTAGTTCTCTGAATGTCAGACCAGAATCTTCTGCGGTATAGCCGCTGTCATCCAATTCGCTCTCGCATGTTAGACAGCGCCGCTACCAAGAGGCTGCATGATACGCGTATTGTCAACAATGTCATTCCCTAAGCGGCGATCACTGGGTAGCTTAGCGGAAGTTGACTTGCCGGCGAGAGATGTTCAGACAAGCTTTTGGACTGATCGCAAAGCTTGCCAATTTTAATTATGTCATTCGGTTTTCATGCAAGCCATTCGATGGGCTCCTCTCCAGGCCTTTGCCACACACCGTTTCCCCTTCGCAACAAAGTTTATCAGTCTGATGTCTTCGTGCAAAGCCCGTCGCGTGGGCTTGCTGGAATCGGTCTTCGGCATTGAACGCTTCTGCCTAGTGGTGTTCTCGGGGTTGTAGATATGGCAGACTTGCCGAAATGAGGAGAGACGCGGCCATAGGGCACCGACGATGTCGATTTGACATTCCTACCTAGGCAAGAAACACGGTTTGTGGGTAGCTATGCATGTGGTAAAAGGCGAGACTTAAGCTTAAGCAAGGGTAGTGTGTCACAGTAGCATGCGAATTTTCCTATGAGACGGAATGGATTGCCGAGTTGGGGCTAATGGGTGTGCAGGAGCAGCAGCTTGAACCTGAACGAACTTAACAACCCCTGTTTGTCCATGCCGTGTTGAGAATCTGCCAGGGGGGGGGGCTGGACTCTGAGCTCTCTACTCAGCCGAGTCTACTGTCCAGTGATCAAGTATATTTTTATCCTTAGGCTGACTAGCACTTGGTGTTGTGGAAAGTAATGCCAACGTATCGACCTTGCATAGTCTCTCGGAAATGGAAGTTGCCCAGAAACCAGAGGACACGGAGTGTGGCATGGGTGCTCAAGAGAAACGCCATCAACTCGGGGCTCATCTACCTCCGGGCCGTATCTCTGCAAAGTCAGAGATCACTGCCGAGATTAACGAGCTTTACAATGACTCTGAAATCATCGTTCGCTGGAGCGATCAGGACCCAGAGAATCCCATGAACTGGTCGCCCCTGATCAAGTGGACTCATGTCCTCACAATCGCAACCATCAGTTTCTTGGTGTGAGTAAACAAGCTATAAACTTGTTTGTCCCTGTAGCTAATTAACCAAGGCCTGTCGTATCGGCCATGCTAGCACCAGCAGTGCCGCAAGTTATGACGGACTTCAACACCAGCTCAGAAGTGTTCGCCACCTTTGTCGTATCCATCTTCGTGCTGGGCTTTGCCTGCGGACCGTTGATCCTCGCGCCACTCAGCGAGGTCTATGGGAGAATGCTGATTTACAATGTGACGAATGTGGTATTCATGATAGCAACCCTTCTCTGTGGCTTTTCACAGAATGAGGCGATGCTGCTGTTTTTTCGGTTCCTCGCGGGACTATCAGGGGTGGCAACTATTACCATAGGCCCGGGAACGATTACCGACCTCATGCCCAGAGAGAAGAGAGGGGAGGCTGTTTCCACTTGGTCTGTCGGCGCTATTCTAGGTCCCACCGTTGGTCCAATAATTGGCGGTGAGATTATTGATAGAGGCGCTGGCTGGAGATGGGTGTTCTGGTCAATCTCAATTGTTGTAAGTGACTGCTACAGGCTCGTCGTTCCAGAGTTATTGGTACCTACTAACCGCAATAGATCGCTATCGTTACCGTCTTCGCATTTTTTGTTTTGCGGGAGACCTACCCTCCTGTGTTGCTGGAGTGGAAGGCAGCCAAGCTACGGAGAGAAACAGGAAACCCAAATTATCGATCTTTTCTTGCGACTGGCTTGACACCGCGTGAGTCTTTCCGAAGGAGTATTGTTCGACCAGTCAAGTTGCTCGTATGCTGTCCGATTGTCACGGTAATGTGCACCTACGTCGCCATCCCCTATGGTACCCTTTACCTCTTGTATGCGACATACTCGTTCGTTTTCACAGAGGTCTACAAGTTTTCGGCCTTAGCCGACGGTCTCGTGTTTTTGCCGGGAGGGATTGGCACTTTATTGGGAGCTTACTACATCGGAACGCTCAGCGACAAAATCGTCAGGAAGCGTATGGAAGACGGGAAGACTAGCACACCCGAGGACCGTCTCTCACTCATAATCACAGTTCCTGGGGCGTTAACCTTCCCCATTGGATTGTTGATATATGGGTGGTGTGTGGAGTACAGAGTGCACTGGATCGTGCCCCAGATTGGGACGGCTGTGACTGGTTTTGGGTCGATCCTTATATTCACAGGCATCCAAACCTATCTCATAGATGCGTTTGAAGGTTACGCCGCAAGCGCTGTCGGGGCGAATGCGGTGCTTAGGGGTCTTGTTGGAGCGTTTCTTCCCTTGAGCGGTCTGAGCCTGTACAATGCCCTGGGATGGGGATGGGGAAATAGCTTGCTGGCTTTTCTCACCTTAGTATGCGCCCCAATACCTTGGATTCTGGCTATTTACGGTGCCAAGATCCGCATTCTACCATGCAATAAGGTCAGTCTGTAGACCTTCAGTGTTGTTGTTGTTGTTGTTGTATTATTTAACGCCCTTATTCGCCTCTAAGAGGCATAAGGCGTCCTATCAGACAGAAATGAAGGGAATAACTTAGTATAGTGTATATTGCCACAGATAGAAGTTGGGTCATAGCAATCATTTATCATGTAATAGCCTCGAAGAGTCAGATGTACATTCTTATTCATTTTATGACGATATGATGTCTGCTATTATTATGTGTCTGGGTCTTCACGTAAATGCTTCGCAGTGTGCATGCTCTAAGATGAATAAAAACCCCTGAATTGAGCTTCCCCTCACAAACGGGCCTCAGTCTGTGTTGCCATGAGAGGACTGAACATAGAAACCAGCTCGCCCCGTCCCACGCTTTCCAAATGAAGCTTCCTCAAGTTTCTTCCCGTGTTTCGAAAATCCATGCCGGTCGCCATTTCTGCGAGGACGATGATTGCGGCTATGGGCGAGGCATCTACCCCGAGCTTCTCGGCCAAACCAAGCCAGCTCACCAACAGGTCCGGGACATCTTCCGATATGTTTCGATTCTCCATATCGCACGGAGCCTTGAGTTTGTTATGAGGTGGAGAGTTGCGCGACAGGTCAACCAGGTCAGTGAAGCCTTGGTTGTAGCACTCGTTGGAGATGTCGAGGGCGGTCCCGAGACGAAGCCCAAACTCCCTACCAATCTCCATGCGGACTTGATCGATCGCGAGCATTGTGTTGGCGACTGAACGGGTCAGACCGTCGTGGTACAGCAGGAAGTCGCCCGAGGTGCTTTCGATTCGGCCAGCGTTCATCAGCATCATCGCTGGGTGAAACACGCCGTTGACGTTGGAGAGGCTGACTTCGATGACGCTGCTGCACCATTTGAGTCTCATAGGGAAGATGCTCTGGATCTCGTCGTAGAATCCTGGGAGAACGTCATTCCTCAGGGCGGTGATGAAGACAACCTTCTTCCTCCCGAAAACAAGCAGATTGTTGCCGTCCATCCTGCAGGAGTACGGCGACAAATTCGTCTCCAAAATGTTTCCCACCTCAACCTCCGCATCCATCAGCAAGGAGATGAGATTTCCAGGTACCGCAATGATTGTGTGCTGACGCAGATCGTACTGCTTCAATTCATCCAGAATTGTCTGCTGTCCGGTGGAAGGGACCGTGAGGATGAGGATTCTCGAGAATTGAACCACATCTTTCATGTCGGTAGTCAGGCGAAAGTACGTAGAACCATTCATCATACCGCTCAGTTCCAGACGACCCTTTCTCATCACGTCGTTGACATGGCGTAAGTGAGTCTGATGTGAATAAACGAGTGTGCTTAAACCGTGATTCTGAAGGTCGGCGGCAAGGGCAAAACCAGCTGGCCCAGCGCCCACAATTGAAACCCGATATAACATGCTGATGTGCTACCAATAATACGAAATCAGTTATAAGACATACAACGACAACGACTCGGTGAGAATGAACGAAAGAGAGCAGTGGTACACAGCAAAACTTGTCTTGGCATCCGTCTACTCATAAAGCCAAACTTTGGAAGTACGGTGCAAAGCTCATATCATGTGGTCAAGGATCCCATTCAATACGCTAGGCACGGGCAGTTCCATGGGGAATGCCGGGTGACCGAGTGTGCGGACCTGAACGTCTTGGCCTGATGTTTGCTGACAACCGGCGAGTCTTTACAAAATTAGCTTGGTTAAACCCTTATGCCGACCTGATGGGGGATAAAGGGTGTAGAAGAAATTCGTTGCCTCGGAAAATTCGATGATGCTTTAGTCGCTTAAGCGCCAACGGCTTTCCCCCCCTTTTCAAGACCTGGGGGTAATTAAGTTTTGCCTGACATGCTTCGCATGGCCAAAAGTTTAATCACAAACGGCCGATGCCAATTTGTTTGAGAGCTTAGCTGTTCCTTAGAACCGCAGGTACCCTCCGCACGCCTCGCGAACGCCTCGCGAAAGCAGTAGTCTCGATTGAGTTACGATTGTTTCGCCATGTTTTATTTATGCTTTACTACATTAGAGGAAATCTTAAGCATGGCATCTGAAAGACATCCCTCTCCATGTGATGGAGCTGGCGAGGAGATGCATTTCTGCTGCCGCAGCTGCCGCAGTCGGTGACCATTGTCGGAAGATGATCTAGCTTCTGCGTCAAGCAATGATCATTAGATATTCCTTCCCAGCGCGACATAGCTCAAGAGCATATCCCATTCAATAGGAGCAATCAGCATGAGGTTATTACTGGGCGTTTTCGTACTCTCATTTATTCACGATGTCTACAGCCAGAGTGGGAGCGGTATCATCGGCTTCGGCGTCACACTATACGAAGACTTGTGTTGTCAAGCATGTCGCGATTCGCTTTCCAACCTGCTCCTGAGTTGTACGAATTTCAGCAACCCGTCTGCAATGAGCAGCATGCCGGAGATGAGCATGCCGATGGGTATGACGAGCCCGGAGTGCTATGCGTCTAACACTCCATGGCTACAAACAATGGCGTACTGTATTCGGCAAAACTGCAATGCCGACGGATATCCTCCCGACAAGCAAGCTGAATGCTTCCGAAACCAGGCCGTCAACGGCGCGCCGTCTCCCACTTTTCAGCAAAGCCTCCCCGCCAGGGCTCCTACCGTCGAGCTGCCATCCAACGCAACTTGGCTCAACGAGACGAGTCTGGTCAACAGGGATCTGTACTACTCTACGCACGGTAGTGAGGGAGAGTTGGCAAGGTCGGAATACTTGCACTCAAAATACTCGTATGAACCCTTCTGCCCTGGCGAGTTCCGTGTCGTGATATCCTAGGACTAATCAACCTCTTCCAGAATCACGCTCTACATGCTGGTGATTGGCATATGCGTTGTTTGTGGTATTCTGTCCCAACTTACCGCCGCCGCCCCGTCACTGCAGAGAAAACTTCAAACTTCTTCTTCCTGGGCCAAACTGCGTCGATATGTCTTCCTTCCTGCGTTTCTTGGAACGCGCCGCCTGGAGCCATTGCCAGGACAGATGGGCTATGTCCCGCGAAGAACCCTGAGCGTGTTCATATTTGCCTACGCCGCTCTGAACGTCGTGTTCTCGGCGGTGGGGTTTGGGAGTTTTCAGCCCAACATCAACTTCAAGTCCAAGGGGTTCGAACTATGCGAGTATGTTGGCAATCGAACGGGGATTCTTAGCCTCGTTAACGCGAGTCTCGCCATACTGTTCGCTGGCCGCAACAACGTTTTGATCGCCCTGACAGGATGGAGTTTGACAACATTTCTTACTCTACATCGTTGGTTTGCACGAATCGCTACTGTTCAAGCCCTCGTGCACTCCATCGTTTATACACTAGCGTATTGGCAGCCGGGATACGACGGGGCATCGGCTTATCTTGCGAAGGTGAAAGAGCCATTCTATGTAAGCGGAAAGTCTTCTCACGCGTTCACTGAAATGAGCTAACTATTGGTTTCGTCGTAGTGGTGGGGCATCATTGCAACGATATGTTTTTGCCTGGCCAACGGGTTTTCCATCCTTCCATTTCGCATCAACTTCTACGAGACATTCCACACGCTCCACATAGCCCTTGCTGGCTTGGCCCTGGTCGGCTGCTGGTATCATTTGGTACCACACTTCGGCTACGTCTTCGGCTACCAGACCTGGCTATACGTATGCTTTGCGTACTGGGGCTACGATCGAGCGGCAAGACTAATCCGCGTTGCGTACTACAACCGGCTTCGAGGTTCTCAGGCCGTCCTGGAGGCCATACCGGACTCGGACGTGATGCAGCTGACAGTCTACCCCCACGTCGCGTGGGACTTCGGACCCGGTCAGCACAGCGTTCTCTACTTCCGAGGCGTGGGCAGGTTCTGGGAGAACCATCCCTTCAGCGTCGCAGGGTGGAAGGGAGCAACGGATTCCGCGTCCGTCGATACCGCAGCCATCCAAGAAGCCCTCGCGAAAGATGAAAGCGTGTTGATCTCTTCTAGTGAGATTGAACTGTCGAGCCCCGCGTCTGTTCAATTCTTGATTCGGGCGTACGGTGGAATCACCTCGAAACTCCAGCACCGATTAGCCCTTTCGGCTGGCACCAGCACCGACTTGTTGGTCTATACCGAGGGGCCATACGGAGGCCACAGAGCTAGACATCAGTCACTGTTCGTATCGGATACGGTTTTGTGCGTTGCTGGAGGCATTGGCATCACTGGCGTGCTTGGGTACATCCAAGAATACGCCAACGCGTCGGTGCCGGCCGGAGAAGCCTCGACGGAGAACCGCACCGTCCTGAGAAACACCACCCGATTCGTTTTGGCTTGGTCTGCGCGGGAGATGTCACTCATCGAACACGTGCGGCGGAGGTTCCTGGACAGCGCCCCGGGAGTCGAATGCGCGTTCTGGTGTACAGGTGCTAGTATCCCGATGGCGGCGTTCAAGGGAACCAGCAGGAGTGAGACGGACACTACTACCACAACCGGAGTCATATTTGGCAAAATGGATACCGAGGCTGTTATAAGGCACTATTCGGAAGAAGGACGTCGAACGACTGTGCTGGTTTGCGCGCCTAGTGAGATGGCCGATGATGCCAACAAACATGTCGTTAATGCTCTGAAGGATGGTTACACGGTTGATCTGATTGAGGAACCGTTTGCTTGGTGAGGCCCTATGTATCAGGTATGATTCCTTTGTATCAAAGCCTTCATGAAGTCAGATTTGAAATGCTGGAAATGAAATACCCGATTCCCTGTTATATCTACTGCTGGTAAGTGACGGCTCTTGTCACTTACCGGCACCACATTGAAGCGAAAATAAGTGGAAGAAGGCGACCGGGAAAAAAGCGAAAGGTTGCTTTGCAACCATTTCGATATTGGGGAAGGAATGGGCAGACATATGTTTGGGTCCGCCAGCTGGGCGGCGGCGGGAGAACTGGCTTTATTTGAGATGTTAACTTGGTAGACAATATCAGAAGAATGAACCTGTAGGGAGGTAGATCACTGAGTAGCAAGTCCTTTGGTATCAGGCAGTGGTCTGTCCGAAAAAGCGGCAGCTCGGGGTTGTCCCAGGAGAGTATTTTCACCGAGAACATGACTGGCGGTCTAAGGTGTCTTGACGAAGCTGTGCGTGCAATCATTCTGCCCCAGACGCCACTGATACCGGGATTTGGAGCTTTTGGTCAACAGAATCCCTGGAGCTCCTCAAGAGAAAGAGTCAGAATGCGGGATTCGTTTATGATCAAGAACAAGACAATTGATACTCGCCCAAGGGAAGAAACAAGTAGCATAACATGCAGCCCGTACCTAAGAAATATGCGAGATACGCCAAGTGAGGAGATAATTCGAAAACACAACCGGGATGGGTTCGGCTAGTGTAGCTTTGATATACTGCCATACGAGAGCAATTGATTGCGGTTGTAGTGGTGATTTGATGGCTTACACCCGGCACATAACCACTAATTGATGGTTTAGTTTTACTTCTTCCCCCCGACTATTCAGGTTCGTCGTTTCTGCCAACAATATCAACACCCATGATGACTCGACTATGCCGACAGTCGTCGAGATCCTTTCCAAAAGATTGAAGCATAGGTTATCTGGGTCGACGAAGCAGGAACGTCACCGAGTTTGTGGTAGCGAAGAAGCATCCTAGGCGAGACGAAGTACGGACATCTACAGACTTATCAATACAAGTATACATGCGGCCACTGAAAACGTCGGCCTCGGAAGAGACAGGTCTTCTAATTGTGTTTCTCGCCTCAACTGGTTCGAAAATCATCAAGGGTGGATTACAGTTAGCAGTTGACCTTAAAAGGCTTGCATGGCGGTTTATATGGTTTTTCTTTTGAAAAAATTTCTTCCACTAGGGGATACTTGATCTGGGCAATCGAGGCACAGATTGAAGATGTAACACTGCGAAAACATGAGCAAATAATTATGCAGCTGTGAGCATAGAGGTAACAAGAGATTGCAACCTCAGTCTTACCAAACATGGCGCAAATGATCTAGGTTTGTTCCGACTGTTTAGTGGGCATCTTGGTTCTGACACCCCACGAGCAAAATACTGTACAAAGTATACATAAGTCTTATTACATACAGGTGGATTATCCTTCATTCAGCTACGAGAAATGATCTAGCAGTACCCTGTTTCTTTCCATCGAGTATTCTCCTTGGCATCAGTATCGAACACGCACTTCTAGTGGGCTTCCCGAGCCCAATCTTATATTCAAAACCACTATGTCCATTGCTGCGAGCTAAGTTAGGCTGGAGGCGCCGCTGAAGCTTCTGCGGTGGGCGCAGCCGGAGCAGCTGAAGCGGTAGCGGGAGCATCAGCGGGAGGGGCGGCCGGAGCAGCTGCCGGGGGCGCACCTCCACCGCCGCCACCGCCTTCCTTCTCAGCGGGTGCCGGAACAAAAGCCGCGTTTGCCAAAGGAATCTGACCGACTGCTCCACCAACAACTGTCTTGCCATCTACGTTCGCCTTGGCGGCTGCCGCGAGTTTCGAGTATTGAACGACCTGTTGTGCGTTTGTGCTTTCCCTAGCTGTTAGTATGTAGTAACATTGAGAGAAGGACGAAGTGCTCACGGGTTGATGACCAGCACCTGGCCCTCTTGGCAGTGAGGCCCCGTGGCGCAGTACATAAAGATCGTCTCGGTACTCGTGATGGGCATGTTGAAGGTCCCAACCATCGCCTGCCCGTCCTGGAAGGGAATGTGTCCACTGTGGATGGCCGTAGGTACCGTGTCTTGCAGAGGCTGACACGCCGCGCCCTCGGCACTCTGCGTTACTGTGTGGTTGCCGTTGCTGAACTGGAACTGTACGACGTCGCCGACCTGCGCCGTGAGCAAGTTCGGTACGAAGGTGTCTTGGGCGCCGCCGACGACCACTGGGATGAGTTGGTTGCCTTGAGGAGTCGCAGGAGGGGCTGCCGCCTGTCGTCTGACTGGTGGGACTGTCAACTCTCATCGTGAACGCGCCGAGATCCGCTTCACTCACTTCTGAACGGGCGATGCGGAACACCTCCTACGACGGTACCATCGGGCGGGAAGGGGTCCCTCTTTTTGATGGGTTGAGGGATCGCGGTGACGGTGGCCGCAGCTACCAAAGCACAGGCTGAAAGAACCCTCATGTTGAAGTCGATCGATGATCGAGAAAGGAAAATCCGAATGAATGACTGAAGTGAACACTGCTCAGCAGCGATTTGCGTCTTGCTGTAAGATTAAAATGTTTAAATGACAGTAATCGCCGATCAAGAAGATATCACGGCTGGTGCTCACTAGGAGGCACGGTGTGAAGAGAAATGAGAGTGAAGATGGAGACAAGATGTCGAAAACGAACTTCAAGTAACTCTAAATTTTGAATTATGTTAGCTGCGGCGTAGGGTAGGTATTTGCATCCGAAGAAATGTAAAGCCAAGACCCACGAAGCCTTTTCCCTGAGCTGCCGACCCGTGGGAGAAGATAAGGGGCTCCGGTGGCCCTTCACTGCAGAGCCATCCAGGATGAATCCAAGACGAACTCCTCGCGCTGGTCCAGGCTCGGCGTCATTGAGGCTCATGCTGCCAAGATGTCTGATGATGTTCCGTCATGGTTTGAGGCTCTACAAGACGATTCCTCTTCCGGCAGTCGGGGGCTTGCACGGAGGTAGCGATCTGGCGGGGAATCAGTTCGATTGGATTGTTCGCCGTCCCTTCTCTCCACCGAGGATCATGGGATGGCGAAGTCCCCGTTTCCGAGTCGAGATGTCAGTGGGGCCGGAGTGGGCGGACGGATCCCGACGGGGAGGACTCTCGCGCGCTTCTGGCGTTTCAAGACGACTCCAGGTTGTCTTTTTCGGCTTATGTGACAGCCCCCTTCTCCCTGCGACGGCTTGTCGGTATGGCCTGACAGGCCCTGGACAGCTTTTCCCTCGGTCTGAGATGTCGGCATCAGGGTTCGGCAGGGCGCCAAGAGGCTTGAACTGAGACCTTGAAGTCAGTTCGGTTGACAGCTGAAACGTTGTCAGGACGAGACGAAGAACCAAAAGAATCCATGCTTCGGTAACATTCCGGCGCGCGGGGGCTGCTCGGCCGTAATAAATGCCCCGCGACCCTCGTCAAAGGTTGGGGAATTAACCAAAAAAAGTTGAAGTGTTGAAAACATCGACGTGAACGATCGACGGCCATCAAGTATCAACTATTTCGTCCTTGGTCTTGGTCCCTACTGAGACTTGACTCCCCATTACGTCCACCTGTCGGGCTTGCGACGGTATTACTGTCGATTCAAAACGAGCTGCCTCCTCACTCCTTGGCGGTTTCTTCACGTCGCTTCTGCCCCCCTGCTTTCACTCGCCAAGCATTCCATCGCTCTTCTTCCTGGGAGTCGGAGAGTGCCCTGCTACACTTAGCGCCCGGCGTAATCCATCAAGCCTAGTGTGAGCGTGTAATGGAATTTTCCCCAACAAGCAACTCTGTGACGAGTCGCAAACACGATGCGTTCAATTAGGAGGTTCCTAAGCTGTGTGACCGGACTGCGCCATCCATTAATATCGAGTACTCACTTTGATTGCCGGCCAGGGCCGTAGCCCCTTAGTCTGAGGTGCCTGTACAGCTTCTCAGAGCCTACAAGACCGCAAAATTGTGGCTCTCCGTGCTAGCACTGCAACAAGCAGGAATATATTCACAATGAACTAGCCCCTTGCAACGGGGAATCAGGGGCATCTGCCCTATTTATGTGATCAATCTCCATGGTCAACTTCCGGCCTATCGGGCAACAAACTATCATTACCTACCGCACCATTATGGTTAAAGTAAGACCACCTGCCTAATGTTCAGTAGCACCAGCAGCGTCTTCCCCATGATATGATCAGCACAAGTTGATACGTAGGGGCCAGTCCCAAACCAGTACAATTGCCAGCGGTGGGACAAAAGAAAACGCGGCGAAAGCGTGTGATCTGAACATGTCTAGTGAAACAGGGCATGAAGTAGCTAGACTATAACGACAAAGATTCCGCCGCCTGTGTTGTAAGTGACACTGACCAGAAACATGATCAACAGTAGCTTCGCTGTTAGACCTGTTCGAACGCAACCATTCCATCTCGGCTTACCTGAAGTTGGCTCCTCAAGGCATAGGGCGTCACATAAGTGGTTGGGGTGGTAGGGAGTTCTTCAGGCTCATTCCGAAAACTCCAGCATAACCTTCTCCATTCCGAGCCTGCCACCAACACCGCCATACCTTATCCCACCTCAAGTCTCCAACACGTGCGATGTACGCCTCATGATTTCGCCATTGATATAAAACAATGAGAACGGGAACCAAACCACCCGTGGTTAGCTGCCACAGACATGCGATGACTTAGTAAGATAGATTGTTTGTTATGTTAGATTCGCACGAGAACTGGCCAGTGGCCATGTTGCCGTCTCATCGCTAGCTTGCAGTCCCAGTCCCGGCTTTCACCACATGTGGTTTCGTGTGATATCGACAAGCGTTACGACATGCTTCACTTTTTTCGTCGGCATGTCTCACACTTGGACAAAGCGGAACAGAAATGGAGCGACAGCATGAAGGTCGAGGCCTAACTATTGAACGGCATCTCAAACCAAATGGTCTCTGAGCAGTAGTTGTGTTACTCTAGATCCTTCTTGGCGCCAAAACTACTTACCAATTTCCAGGTGTGGCCGGATCGCCCGCCGCCCTAACATGGAGCGATCCAGAATGAGTAGGGTGAGTAAGGGGAGCCAGGAACTGTTGTAGAAAGCTGACAAACTATTGACTAGAACCTGTTAACGTATAATAGCTGAGGTGTAAACACTAAGGTTTAGTTTGACTTTGTGATGTATTACTTTGCGTTGACTAGTCATGAATCCATCCATCCATCCATCCATCCATCCATCTATCCATTGAGTCTATCCATCGAATTTATCCATCCAATCTATCCATCGAATCTATCCATCGAATCTATCCATCCAATCTATCCATCAAATCTACCCATCGAATCTATCAATCGAATCTAACCACCCTATTTAAGCCTCCTCTGACAAAACCGAGCAGGTCGAAAACATGACGAACAACAGACCGGTGTTAGGTAACCCAACCACTAGGAGGTTAGGTTACCTAACGAATTGTTGTAGAACAATACAGGCGTCTGGCAGCCAGACTTCGGTCAAGGCAGTGATCGCCGAAGGGCTAGGCATTCGAGTCCATGAATTGCGTCTGCTGAGATGGCAGAAAGCGTTGCGTCATCCGTGGTGGGTTTATCAGCTCGGAGTCCAGAAAAGCCAACTTCTTCTTAATGGTTGGTAATGCCTTTTCTTAGGGATGGTGAAGACTTGCGGCAGGGTCGGGTGTTGTCCTAATCCCTGGGGACGTCGTAGGAGTTGACTCGAACGGCGACAATAATCTTTTGTCCGAGGGCTGGGTGTACTGTGTGGGCTCTTCGTACAGACGAGTCGGTCTTGGCTCAGAAGACATGTCAAATCGATGTTATGCGGCAGACCGTGCTTGTCATTCGAACACGCAGCTGACACCCACAGTCGTTGTTGTTGTTGTTGTATTATTTAATGCCCTTATTCACCTCTAAGAGGCATAAGGCATCTACACTAGCAGGCTACTAAAGATATATATCTACATACAATAATAAAGAGCAAGTACATATTTCAATAAACACAATTTAAATATATATCTTAAGGCTAAAAGGCCTTATAATATATCCCCTATATATAGTATAAAAAAGTAAAATATAAAAATAGTATATATATAAAGAGGGGTAAAAATATTAATAATAATAATAATTAATATCCCTTATATAAATAGGTACTACTTAGGAGATATATAGTAATATAATTAATATAAGAGAGAAGAGAGAGAGTATATATATATTAGAGATAAGTATATATAGAGCTAGGTACTAGCTCTTATAAGGGGGTCTAATATTAGTTTAGTAGCTAAGAACTAAAGTAGCTTACCTAGTAGAGACTAGGACTTACTAAATTAAAATAAGAGCTAAAGACCTTATAAGTAGGGCTAATTCCTCTATTAAATAGGTAGGTAATTAAATACTCTCTAATTTTAAATTAAGTAGGTTTTAATCCCATAGTACTAAAGGCTAGGGGGGAATATACTATTATAAAATATAGTATTCTAAAATATAGTACCTAGGGGAGTACTACTAGGTCTAGTATTAAGCCTATAATAGTTCCTAGGATAAATCTTATTATAGAAGTAGTTTTAGTATAGGTATAAAATAAAGTCTACTTACTCTACCTCTAATTATAAGGCTATAAATTATTTATAAGTAAACTATAACTAGGGATTTTATACTTTCTAATAATATAATAAATAAGTAGGAATTTTATTCTTATTATATAAATAGTAAAGTTAGGTATTTATATAATTATACTCTTAGTAATACTAGGTAAAGTCCCTATAATTAGTCCTAGTTACTAGTAATTAGTAAAGTTCCTAGTAATTAAGTGTGTGAATTTCCTTAGTAGGCCTAATAAAGGCTAATAAGCTAAAATTCTTATATTATAAGTCTTTAAGGCTATTTTACTACTAGTCTAAGAAGGTAGTCTATTACTATTCCCTAGTATATTACTAAATATAATTTTATATTAGGGGGTATATATAAAAGTTATTTAATTATATTATTATACCTTATTTAGTTAGTTTATTTACTATTTTATTACCTAGTATATTTATATATTCTAGGAACTACTAGACCTTTACTAGTATTTTTACCTAGTGGACTTTTTATTAGAACTAGAGTATAGTAATTTATAACAAAGTAAGTAGTATTTTAAGTAGGTAATTAATAATTATTTAATTATTAAAATATATTATAATACTTATAGTATTAGGTTTTTATAATTAAAGGGTAGTAGCTAATTCTATTATAGCTCCTTTTACTTTTCTATTAAAGACTTTAGTATAGAGTAACTAATAAGAGCCTCCCTTAATAAGGGTTTAGCCCCTATAAACAGCCTAGCCATAACTAGTAAACTCTAGGTTTATTTATAATCCATTAGTATATACTATAATATAAGTTAGTAGCTATACTAGGAACTATAAGCATAGAAAGGTAGGTAGGTAATAAAGTAGTAAAGCTTCCACACATATATAATAATATATTGGGTAGAGTGTGGTATATAAGGATCGTTTTAATAGTTTATTATATAATATTTAAATAAAGGAATTTATAAGGATAAGAAAGATATGTATTTATTAAAGTCTTGCTTACTTGCTTGTATACTTATCTTAACTAGAAAGGTAGGAATATTTCTAGCTTATTATACCTCTTCTTATTACACTTAGACCTCTACAGAGCTCCATATTAGTCCATTACGGACTACCGAAGTGGGTCCGTGTGGGTCCGTGTGGGTCCAAGCGGATCCGGACCTCCGAAGTGGTCT